>PITA01003625.1:0-136340 GCA_004023965.1 Spilogale gracilis
TCTAGAGTTAGGCCTTTTAAGAACTAGGAAAAGGGGCGCCTGGGTGGCTCAGTTGGTTGAGCGACTGCCTTCGGCTCGGGTCATGATCCTAGAGACCCGGGATCGAGTCCCGCATCGGGCTCCCTGCTCAGCGGGAAGCCTGCTTCTCCCTCTCTCACTCCCCCTGCTTGCGTTCCCTCTCTGGCTGTGTTTCTCTCTGTCAAAGGATGTCTTTACCTCTCCCTCTATTCTGAATGACATCTTTGTGGATAAAGTATTCTTGACTACATATTTTCCCCACTCAGCATGTTGAATATATCATGCCACTCTTCTGGACTGCAAGATTTCAGTGGTTAGATCTAATGCTAACCTGATTTGTCTTCCCTTGTAAGTTAGGGATTTCTTTTCCCTTGCTACTTCCAGGATTCTTTCCTTATCTCCATATTTTGTAAATTGTATTATGATATGTCTTGATGTTGGCCAATTTTTTTCAAATTTGATGGAAACTCTCTGTGCTTCCTGGATCTGGATAACTTTTTCCTTCCCCAGATTAGGTTGATTTTCAGCCATAATTTGCTCAAATAAAACTTCTGCCCTTTTCCACCTCTCTTCCTCTGGGACTCCTATGGTATGAATGTTATTGTGTCTTATAGAATGACTGAGTTTCCCAAATGTACATTCATAATCCAATAATTTTCTTTGCTTCTTATTTTTAGCTTTACAGTTTTTCCATAATTTTATCTTCTCTATCACCTATTTGTTCCTCTGCCTTGTCCAGACTCATTGTCATTGCATCCTGGTTATTAGTGTTTTTAATTTCAGCCTGACTAGTTTTTAGTTCTTTTATCTAAACAAAAAGGGATTCTCTAGTGTCTTCCATGCTTTTCTCAAGCCCAACTAGTACCCTTATGATTATTGTTTTAAATTCTAGTTCAGACATATTATACCTGTTCTCACCAAACACTTTGCCATGACTTTTCCAGTTTTTTATTTGGGAATGAATTGCTCTCTCTTCGCAGTTTGCCTAGACCTCTGTCTAAAGTGTGTTAGGAACAACCTGCTATGTTTCCTGCTGCTGAGAGTAGTGGCTATATAATGAAGAGGTCATATACTGTCCAGGACCTGGTGCTTTAAGCAGGTTTTTCTTTTTTGTTTGGTTTTGTTTTGTTTTGCTTTGTTTTGGTGTGTTCTGTGTGCACTCTTCAGTTGTGTTTTAGCTGTTCTTTCCCTCTGACCAGTCCTTGCAGAATTTCTCCTTATCTGCAATGTGGAGTGTTTGAATCTTGTCCAGTGTGTGATAAGTTTTAACTAGGTGTGTTTTGGTCCGGGTTTAGTAAAGGCTGGATCCCATTTTCCCTATAGCTGAAGCTTTACAGCACTTTCTGATCAGTAGGCTTGGTTTCTGCAGGGTGAAGTAGGGGTCTTCTAGAGGAGAGGCCTACTGTGCTGGTTCTCAGTCAGACGTGCCTTTGTAAAGGTGAAACTGCAGGGTGCTGAGATACAGGGCTTGGTGTAAACTGCCCCAGCCTCCAACTGGGCGCGCTGTTTTCCTTGCTGAAGTCTGTGCAGATGGGCAGGGAGGAAATGGAGGTCACCCCACTCTCTCATCACAAGAGAGGGGAGTTTATGCCTTCTGCTGTTCAAAAGCCCTCACCTAAGAACGAACAATCCCCCCTCTGCCTGTCCCAGGCTTCTGTCGAACCCTGCTCTCACCATTTGTGTATCTGAGCAGTCTACTCCTGTGTTTTATCTCAAACACATGGTTGAGTTTCAAAGCTCCAAATTTTAGGAACTTATAATGCTGCAGATCCACAGTGATTCTTTGCAGTGGGTCTTGCCACACTGTGGCTGATGCTAGTTTGTCCCAGAATAGTATTTGCATGACTATGTGGGGCTAGGAGCTTATGGTAAAGCATAGCCAAAAGCTGGCTTCCAGGTTAGCAGCCTTTAGCAAGTGCTCTGCTGCTATTCTAACTAATGGACAACTCAATGGTATCTGCCTTGTCTTTCATTCCCCCAAGAGGTAGTGCCACCTCTCCCAAATGCACTCCAAGAAGGGAACAGTTTCTCTCTGTGCAACCCAGGGTATCCTCAGATATGCTCTCTACTCAGGGATTTCTGCCCTCCTCTGCCCACCACTAAGACCACCATGCATGACCCTGGTGATTGTGTGGGCTTCTAAAACTTCAGACTTTGAGCTCCACTGCTTAAAATAACTTGGACTAGTCAGCTCCTCTCTTTTTCCCTGTCGATGGTTTTGGGAAAGTTTTTCTTGTGAAATCCCCTACACACTACTTTCACTCTCTATCTCACTCTCATTCTTGCTCCTTACTCTGTAATCAGGGCTCCCTCCCCTCTGCAGCACCTGCAATTCTTTTCCCCCACAAATCAACTCTCTGGAGTTCCAACTTTCCACAATATAGACATTTTTCTCCCTTTAGATGTCATTTTGTTCTCAGTTCTCAGATTGATTTCTCAGGTGTTCAGAATGATTTGATATTTAGCTGCTTGTGTTCAACGGGCAAGGCAAGCATAGAGTTCTCCAACTCCTCTCCCATCTTAACTGCTTCTGGGAACTTTCACTAATTTTAGCATTCAGGTAGTAATTTTTATGATTAAATCACTAGTTGATAGAGTAATCAAATAAGCACATGAATGTACAATGACACGTAATATGATTGGTCTGGAGGAATAGCAAAATTTTAATTTAGAAACAGAGAAAGGAACAGAAGACTGGTAGAAACTGGGATTCAGTGGAGAAATATCTGAGGAATTGACATTTAAATGGATGTTGAAAGAAAATAAATATGAAGTGAGAAAGTTTGTGCTTATGGACAGGGTTATACATGTGAACGAAGAATGATGGAGCTCAGCTTCTAAAGAGATGCTTGACTGTGTTTTGGTAGTTCTTAGAGAACTTGTAAAAGAGCAGTCATACCCCAGATTGGGGCATCTGGGTGGCTCAGTCATTAAGTGTCTGCCTTCAGGCTCAGGTCATGATCCCAGGGTCCTGGGATTGAGTCCCTCATTGGGCTCCCTGTTCAATGGGAAGCCTACTTCTTCTCCTATTCCCTGCTTATATTCCTCTCTCACTGTCGCTCTCTTTGTGAAATAAATAAATGAAATCTTTTCTTAAAAAGCAGTTCATGCGGGCGCCTGGGTGGCTCAGAGGATTAAGCCTCTGCCTTCGGCTCAGGTCATGATCTCAGAGTCCTGGGATGGAGTCCCACATCAGGCTCTCTGCTCGGCAGGGAGCCCGCTTCCTCCTCTGTCTCTGCCTCTCTGCCTACTTGTGATCTCTCCGTCTGTCAAACAAATAAAATAAAGTCTTAAAAAAAAAAAAAGCAGTTCATGCTTGCCTGGTAGAGCCATTTACAAATACCAGAGACTACAGATATTATATTATAATCTAACATTGTGGCAGAATTGGTATCTTGAGCTATATTTCATTTTAGGTGTGTGTAATTATGCAAGTAGAGATGATAGTGCATACATTGAATGCAGACAACATTTCTATCAGTGTTAATTTAGGGAAAATAATGTAAGAAATTTAAAATAGAATTGGGAATGCCAGGAGAGGGTATTTATTAGAATATAAGAGGTACCAGGAGGAAGTCTTGATAACAACCATTAATTATTTGCATTGTAGTTTGCAGAGGACACAGTGAAGAAATGACTACAGAGTACTTTGAATATAATCAGGAGACTGAGATCCTATAAAAAACAGAGTTCTAAAAGTAGATACTAGTCAAAATCTGTTTTGGTTCAAAGTAAGAGACTGAAATACCATTAAAACTCTAATGGGAAGAATATTAGTGGTATTAGTAAGATAAATGTATGTGAACTTTGGAAAACAACTAGATGAAAATTACAGCACTAGCTGTGTCAATTTTTAGTGCATTAAGAACAAGCCTCCTCAAAAATGTCCTTCTTTGGCATGCAGACTATATTGGACTGAAGGCAATGGAAACCCTGTAGGATAAATAGAAAAATTTCCCCTCAATTAACTTCCTGGAGGTATCTAAATTGGGCATCTTCCTCAGAATAAGAGTTATTAACAGAGATGAATTTCAACTGAGTGACCCATTTGTACGACAGGGCAAATATGTAATTATCAAACACCTGCTCTTCTTCTTGCCCTATAAATTGTTCTCCCTCCCGTTGATGCCCTATGCCTCTATCCCATCTCTTAGCTGATGATGATACAATTGTCTCTTTTGGAACCTATCATGCACATCTGTTTCCTATAGATATGAAATTAAGTTTGATTTTTTTCCTGTAAGTGTCTCTCATTTGAAGTAATTCTTGGATGATCTGGATGAACTTTTAAAAAGCAGAGGACAATTTTTTCATCTCAAAGAGGAGATTTTTTTTTCATATTATTAAAGCATTCTGAAACCCTGTTATTAGCACATGTTAAATAAGTAACTATTTAACTGGGCTGGTATAACAAAATAATATAGAATATTCTGAAGTTACTTAGGTGGGCACATTTTGCCCCTTCCATTTTGCCCCAGACACAGGTGTTTGTTACTCTTGAGACAGCATTGTCAATTAAAATACTTAATTTCTTCTAATCTGCCTTTTAAAAAAAGGCATTAGTTTGAATTTACCCTAAAAACTCACCCTATGATAAGGAGCAAAGAGTTATCACTTGTTATTTTAATGATTTTATTTCTTTATTTGACAGAAAGAAACACAGCTAGAGAGGGAACACAAGTAGGGGGAGTTAGAAAGGGAGAAGCAGGCTTCCCTTGGAGCAGAGAGCCTGATGCAGGTCTTGATCCTGGGACTCCAGGATCATGACCTGAGTCAAAGGCAGTCGCTTAACCAACTGAGCCACGCAGGTGCCCCTCACTTGGTATTTTAAATATTCCCCAGAAAATACACTGTAGAAGCAAGATCCAGATTAATTGCTTGGCAGTTCTGAGTTACCCCCTCCATCTGAAGGTGGCAAATGTCACTAAAACATACAGCAGGTCTGACCTCTACCAGAGAGGACTTTCTATGGAAGCCAGCAGCTGAATGTAACTCATGGTTCATGAGAGACCAAGTCCTTCATGGCATGGCATAGCCATCCAGGAAAATGACTTTCTAAAGGAAAGACAACTAAATGTATTTTATCTACAAAAAGAAATATAAGTGACAGGATCCAATGCCAATCAAATCCAGGAGGAATACAAGAGTATCTACCTTGGGGCGCCTGGGTGGCTCAGTTGGTTAAGCGACTGCCTTCGGCTCAGGTCATGATCCCGGAGACCTGGAATCGAGCCCCACTCAGGCTCCTTGCTCGGCAGGAAGCCTGCTTCTCCCTCTCTCACTCCCCTTGCTTGTGTTCCCTCTCTAGCTGTGTTTCTCTATGTCAAGTAAATAAATAAAATCTTTAAAAAAAGAGTGTCTATATTAAGAGTGTTTATATGTATTAACTCATTATGTCTTCAAAATAATTTTGAAGCTTGTGGATTTTATCCCTATTTTTTTTTTACAAGGCAAGAGAAAAATAGCTGGGGAAAATGATTTGGCCAGTATCTCACAGTTAAAAAAACAAAAACAAAAGCAAAAACCCATGGCATGAGGATTCCTACTCTCTGAGTCCCATTTTCTCATTTTTTAAAAAATAACAAAGTTCCGTTGCAGAGGTTAAGTTAAAAAAAAACAAATCTGAGGGTGCCTGGGTGGCTCAGTGGGTAAAGCCTCTGCATTTGGCTCAGGTCATGATCTCAGTGTCCTGGGATCGAGGCCCACATCGGGCTCTCTGCTCTGTAGGGAACCTGCTTCCTCCTTTCTCTCACTGCCTCTCTGCCTACTTGTGATCTATCTGTCAAATAGATAAAATCTTTTTAAAAAAATCTGAAATGCAAAAAGATGGGACTGGGGAGGGAGACAAACTATAAGAGACTCTTCATCTCAGCAAACAAACTGAGGGCTGCTGCAGGGAGGGATAACGTGGATGGGTGATGGACAATGTAGAGTGTATATGCTGTGGTAAGTGTTGTGAATTGTGTAAGAGTGATAATTCATGGAACTCAGCCACTTTTTTTAAAGACAAATATGAAGAGGAGGGGCAATATGGTAGAAAAGTAGGTGACCCCATTTCAAAGGGTCCCCTGAAGTGAACTGAATACCTGCAAAAACACTGTGAGCACCCATTAAATCAGCCTGAAATGTAGTATTTCACACCACTGGATCTCTATGGGGGAAGAAGAGTATCTGCAAAGAGGTAAACTGGAGTGGAAACGCTCTGAGTGATATCCAAAGGCAACGGGACCACAGAGGCAACCCATTGGAAAGCAATACCCCAGCATGAAAGTGCTCTGTGTTGGGAGAACAACAGAGCCTGGGAGGCAACAGGAGAAAGCTGACCGCCATTCACAGGGATATAAATCTGCAGATAGAAAGCACTCCCTGGTGGCCTGCAAGGGAACATGGTGGAGTGGATGACTCGGAGGAGGAACAACTAACAGAAGAAAAACCCAGAGACTGCAACCCCTGTCAAAGAATTACTGGAAATAAACATAAACAATATGACAGAAATGGAATTCAGGGTAACAATCATCCAAGCAATGGCTAAGTTGGAAAAGAACATTAGTGGCAAGTGAAAGCCAAAGTAGTTGTGGTTAAAAAGGCTATTAATGAGATGCAATCTAATTTAAATACACTAACTAGGGGAGATGAAGCTGAAGGTCGTATTAATAATTTAGAAGACAGATGGATTAAGAAGGAGGAACAAGGGAAGTCCTGGAACAAACAGCTAAAATCCCATGAAAATAGAGTTAGGGAAATAAATGATGCCACAAAATGCTCGAATATCAGAATTATTGGAATCCCCAAGGGAGTTGAGAGAGAGAGAGAGAGAGAGAGAGAGAGAGAGAAGCATAGAAGATATAGTTGAACAAATCATGGATGAAAATTTCCCTAATCTGAGGAATGAAACAAGTGTTTGTGTCCTAGAGGCGGAGAGGAAACTCCCCAAGATCAATGAGGCCAGAAAAACCTCTAGGCACATAATTGTGAAATTCATGCATCATAAAATCGAAGAATATGTCTTCAGGGCAGCTAGGGAGAAGCGATCCTTTACATACAGAGTCAGGATAATGTCGGATCTATCCACAGAAACCTGGCAAGCCAGAAAGGGTTGGCAAGAAATACCCCGGACATTATATGAAAAAAATATGTAACCAAGGATAATTTACCCAGTGGGTTGACTTTCAAAATGGAAGGAGAGATAAAGAGCTTCCAGGATCGCCAAGGTCTAAAAGATTTGATGACCACCAAGCCAGCCAGCACTACAAGAAATATTAAGAAGGTCCTATAAAAGAGAAACGAACCCAAGAGTCACACAGAACAGAAATTTACAGAGGAAACCTATAAAAACATGATCTTCCCAGGCAACATGATGTCAATAAAAACATATCTATCAATAATCACTCTCAATGTGAATGGCCTAAATGCTCCAATAAAAAGGCCCAGGGTTACAGACTGGATAAAATGACAAGACTGGTCCATATGCTGTTTACAAGAGACACATTTTGAATTTAAAGAAACTTCCAGATTGAAAGTGAGGGGATGGAGGACCATCTTTCATGCCAGTGGACCTCAAAAGAAAGCCGGGGTAGTGATTCTCATATCAGACAAATTGGATTTTAGTCTAAACACTGTAGTCAGAGACACAGAAAAACAATACATCATTCTCAGAGGGTCTATACACCAAGAAGATTTAACAATTGTACATATTTATGCCCCCAACATGGCAGCAGCCAAATACATAACCCAACTGTTAAGCAAAATAAAGAGTCATATTGATACGAATACATTAATTGTAGGAGATCTTAACACACCACTCTCAGCAATGGACAGATCATCTACTCAGAAAATCAACAAAGAAACAAGAGCTTTGAATGACACATTGGACCAGACAGATCTCATAGATATATTCAAAACATTCCACCCTAAAACAGCAGAATACTCATTCTTCTGTAGGGCATATGGAACTTTCACCAGAATAGACCACATACTAGGTCACAAATCAGGGCTCAACTGATACCAGAAGATTGAGATTATTCCCTGCATATTCTCTGATCACAATGCCGTGAAACTGGAACTCAACCACCATAAAAAGTTCAGAAGAAAATCAAACACTTGGAAGCTAAAGACGATCCTGCTCAAGAATCTGTGGATCAACCAGGAAATCAAAGAAGTACTTAAATACTTTATGGAAACCAATGAGAATGAAGAAACATCAATCCAAAACCTATGGAATACAGCAAAGGCAGTCCTAAGGGGGAAGTACATAGCCATACAAGCCTCACTCAAAAAAATTGAAAAATCCCAAATACACCAACTCTCATTACACCTTAAAGAACTGGAAAATCAACAACGAATTAAACTAACCTCACACACAAGACAGGAAATAATTAAGATTAGAGCAGAGATCGATGAATTAGAAACCAGAGATACAGTAGAACCCATGAACGAACCTAGAAGCTGGTTCTTTGAAAGAATTAATAAGATCGATAAATCATTGGCCAAACTCATCCAAAAGAAAAGGGAGAAGATCCAAACTAATAAAATCATGAATGAAAGGAGAGAGATCACTGACTAACACCAAGGAAACAGAAACAATCATCAGAAATTACTATCAACAGTTATATGCCAATAAGTTTAACAACCTAGAAGATATGGATACATTCCTAGAAACCTATAAACTTCCAAGACTGAAACAGGAAGAAATTGATGATCTGAATAGACCTATATCTAGTAACGAGATTGAAGCAATGATCAAAAACCTCCCAAAAAACAAGAGCCCAGGACCTGACAGATTCCTTGGGGAATTCTACCAAACATTCAATGAAGAAATAATGCCTATTCTCCTGAAGCTGTTTCAGAAAATAGAAACAAAAGAAAAACTTCCAGACTCTTTCTATGAAGCCAGCATTACTCTAATCCCCAAACCAGACAAAGACCCCATCAAAAAGGAGAACTTCAGACCAACATCTGTGATGAATATGGATGCCAAGATTCTTAATGAGATTCTTGCTAACAGGATCCAACAATACATTAAAAAGTTTATCCACTACGACCAGGTGAGATTTATCCCGGGATGCAAGGGTGGTTCAACACTCGCAAATCAATCAACATGATACAACAAATCACTAAGAGAAGAGAGAAGAACCACATGGTACTCTCAATTGATGCAGGAAAAGGAATTTGACAAAATACAACATCCGTTCCTGATTAAAACTCTTCAAAGTATAGGGAGAGAGGGAACATTTCTCAACCTCATAAAATCTATCTACAGAAAACGCACAGCAAAAATCACTCTCAACAGGGAAAATCTGACAGCCTTCCCTCTGAGATCAAGAACAAGACAAGGATGCCC
The DNA here is from genome assembly GCA_004023965.1 of Spilogale gracilis. Classification (NCBI taxonomy): domain Eukaryota; kingdom Metazoa; phylum Chordata; class Mammalia; order Carnivora; family Mephitidae; genus Spilogale; species Spilogale gracilis. The sequence continues at coordinate 9,359 of PITA01003625.1, forward strand.
ACTCTCACCACTACTGTTCAACATAGTGTTAGAAGTCCGAGCAACAGCCATCAGATAACAGAAAGAAATAAAAGGTATTCAAATTTGCAAAGAGGAAGTCAAACTCTCTCTCTTTGCAGATGACATGATACTCTATGTGGAAAACCCAAAAGACTCTACCCCCAAACTACTAGAATTCATACAACAATTCAGTTATGTGACAGGATACAAAATCAATGCACAGAAATCAAATGCGTTCTTATGCACTGACAATGAAAATATAGAAAGGGAAATCAGAGAATCGATTCCGTTTACTATAGCACCAAAAGCAATAAGAAACTAGAACTATGCCTAACCAAAGAAGTGAAGTATCTGTACTTGAAGAACTATAGAACACTCATGAAAGAAATCGAAGAAGACACAAAAAGATAGAAGAGCAGTCCATGCTCATGGATTGGAGGAATAAACATTGTTAAAATGTCTATACTGCCCAGAGCAATCTATAATTTCAATGCCATCCCAATAAAAATTCCACCAAACATCTTTCAAAGCGTTGGAACAAACAATGCTAAAATTTATATGGAACCCAAAAAGGCCCCAATTTCTAAGGAATTGTTGAAGAAGAAAAACAAAGCTGGGGGCATCACGTTACCTGATTTCAGGCTTTATTGCAAAGCTAGGATCACCAAGACAGCATGGTACTGGCACAAAAACAGAGAAATAGACCAATGGAACAGAGTAGAGAGTCCAGATATGGACCCACAAATCTATGGTCAAATCATCTTCAACAAAGCAGGAAAAAATATCCAGTGGAAAAAAGACAGTCTCTTCAATAAATGGTGCTGGAAAAATTGGACAACTACGTACAGAAGAATGAAACTAGACCATTCTCTTACGCCACACACAAAGATAAACTTGAAATGGATGAAAGACATCAATGTGAGGCAGGAATCCATCAAAATCCTGGCGGAGAACATAGTCAGTGACCTGTTTGACATCAGCGAGAACAACTTCTTTCAAGACACGTCTCCAAAGGCAAAGGAGACAAAAGCAAAAATGAAGTTTTGGGACTTCATTAAAATAAAAAGCTTCTGAAAAAAAATTAAAAAAAATTAAAAAAAATAAAAAGCTTCTGCACAGCAAAGGAAACAGTCAACAAAACAAAGACGCAACCCACGGAATGGGAGAGGATATTTGCAAATGACACTACAGACAAAAGGCTGATGTCCAAGATCTATAAAGAACTACTCAAACTCAACATCCAAAAAGAAGATGATCACATCAAAAACTGGGCAGGAGACACGAAGACACACTTCTCCATAGAAGACATACAAATGGCTAACAGACACATGAAAAAATGTTCATCATCACTAGCTATCAGGGAAATTCAAATCAAAACCACACTGAGATACCACCTTATGCCAGTCAGAATGGCCAAAATTAACAAGAGAGGAAACAACAAGTGTTGGAGAGGCTGCAGAGAAAGGGGAACCCTCTTACACTGTTGGTGGGAATGCAAGTTGGTGCAGCCGCTTTGGAAAACAGTGTGGAGATTCCTCTAAAAATTAAAAATAGAGCTACCCTATGACCCTGCAATTACACTACTCAGTATTTACCCCAAAGATACAGATGTAGTCAAAAGAAGGGCCATATGTACCCCAATGTTCATAGCAGCAATTGCCACGATCGCCAAACTGTGGAAAGAGCCAATGTGCCGTTCAACAGATGAATGGATAAAGAAGATATGGTCCATATCTACAATGGAATATTACGCCTCCATCAGAAAAGATGAATACCTAACTTCTGTAGCAACATGGACCGGATTGTAAGAGATTATGCTGAGTGAAATAGGCCAAGTAGAGAAAGTCAAGTATCACATGGTTTCACATATTGCAGTGCATAAGGAGTAATGCAGAGGATAGTAGGAGAAGGAAAGGAAATGGGAAGTAGGGTAATTTGGGGAGGGAAATGAAACTTGAGAGGCTTTGGATTCAGAAACAAACTGAGGGTCTTGGAGGGAAGGGGGAGAGAGGTTGAGAGAGCTTGGTGGTGGGTACTGAGGGCACGTATTGAATGGAGCACTGGGTGTGGGGCATAAACAATTAATCTTGGAACACTGAAAAAATAAAATTAAATTTAAAAAAAAAAGATGAAGAAGCCCCCTGTAGACTGTCCCTCATTGGCCATCAGCAAGTCACATAGCCATCGTCAGCTGCCAGGGCACTGGGAAAACTAGTATCAGCCAAAGAAGAAGGACATCACAGTGATTGGCTTAAGCCATTCATGATTCATTCACTAACTGGGGCACTTTATTACCTGGACCAAAGTCAGGGCTCTGTTAGCATAAAGGGGGCACTTTTGTGGGATAGCTAACACTGCCATGTATTTTCTCAGTAAAACTCACAGTAGTCTACTGTGGTGGACTTTAATTTAATTTAATTTAATTTATTTAACAGAGAGAGAGAGAGAGAAGGAGAGAGAGCACATGCACAAGCAGGGGGAGGGACAGGCAGAGGGAGAGGGAGAAGCAGCCTGACATGGGGCTGGAGTCCAGGACCTTGCGATCATGATCTGGGTCGAAGGCATACACTTAACTCTCTGAGCCACCCAGGTGCCCCAGGGCCTTTTTTAATTCCCATTTTACAAATGCCAAAACTGAGACTCAGAGCCCTTTAGTAACTTGTCCAGGATCCCACAACTGCTAACTAGTGGGGTTTAATTCCAGGTCTGTCTCCGGAAAGTGTGCTCTTAACCACTCCAAACCACGACCCTCTTGAGGAAAGAGACCATGTCTTCATCTTTATATTTTTGCTGTGTCTTACAGCTGACAGAAGCTTAACTGAATTAAGTACAAAATCGTTTTGTTTTGATACTTGCTGCTTTGTAATGTGTTTTAAAACCAAGAATGCAAATTTACCAATCTACCTTAAAAAATATATATTCCTATCTCTTCTTTAATATTATTTTCCACTTACCCATGCTGGGTTCTTGAAGTTCTGGGAAGAATTCCAATGTAAATATCACCAATGATGGAAATTTGGGGGAAGGAGAGGAGGGTGAAAGACTAATTGAAGCCCTAAAGAGGGTCAGTTCTTCATTAACTATGGAGCCATGGAAAATTTTTTGTTCCCGCCTGTTGGCTTCTTGCCTCCAGGATCTGGGTGGGTATTGCCTTTGGCTAGCTTCCTGGTCAGGTCACAGACAATTGGATTGGAGGGGTGTGTCTTGGGGAACAGGGTAGAACCAGTCTGGTTCTGGGTCCTTGGGAATGAAAAAAAAATTTGGGCCCTGAGCATCTGCAGCCCAGTAGGACTAGGCTGGCCCTCCATATACACTGGTCCCTTAGCACTCATAATGACCTGTGGGATTATTACTACTATCTTTCCCACTTTACATCAGAGAAAGCTGAGGCTCAGAGAGGTGAAGTCATTTGTTCAAGGTCACACAGTGGATCTTAGATTAAAAAATAAAGCCTATGAATGTCTCAGGTAGAGTTCCTTCCCCAGTCAAGAGTAATTTCTATCTCAGACACCCTGAAGAGAGTGCTAAGGATGTGTTGGGGGCCAAGGTGGTCGCTACCGGTCCTCAGAGTTTTCACCAGGCCATATAACTCAGTCATCACCAGCAGGGGCTTTGAATAAAAGCCAGGTTAGGACCCCAGCCTTACACTGTCCAGGGACTCTAGGCAAATGATAGTACAATGGTTAAAAGGCTGGGATCTAGGGCCTGATGGCCTAGGTTCAAATGCCTGTTCTCCTAGGTACCAATTGTGAGACCCTTACCTCGCTGTGCAATTCCATAAAGAGGAGTATAAAGATCCTGCTCTAAGGGCTGTTTGTAAGTATTAAATAAGGTCCTTACCCAGTGCCGGGCACTGAGCCAGTTCTTGTTAGGCAGTTATTTTAAAACCCCAGTGAGGATGGTACTGTGAAGTGCCCAATGCAAAGGCCCCCTCCTAATCCCATCCTTCCCTCTGCCCCAGCATCTGGCTTTGAGAATGAAAGACCCAGGAAGGCCTGGACTAATCTCGGTACACAAATAAGGGGGGATGTGACTTCTGGGAATTAAAGGTAAATGGAATTCACCTTGCAAATTTGGACATTTTCATGGAGTATGATTGTTGGAAGCCAAGAGGTGGAACCCACTTGAAGCTCCCCTCCCATGCTCCTACTTTCAGCATACAGAGAGCCAGCCATAGGTCAGTGAGTGTACTCAGCATATCCAACAACTCTGGGAGTAACCAAACTCACCAGTCACACAAATTCTCTTGGTCTTCTGGGCCTGGGCTGGGTCTGCCATAAGTTATGGCCTCAGGGAGGGAGCCCTGAGAAGTAGAGGACATGCCAAGGTCACCCATAGGGCTGGCAACAGGACAGCGAGACTGTGTGTCTCCCCAGAGGCTGGCCACAGCCCAGGCGTCAGGTGTCTTGGGAACAGTGCCAGGGTCTGACACACTGGGGATCTAGGTGCCTTTGTCAATTTCCCTAAACTCTCTGGGCTGTGGGCCCCACCTGGGGACCTGGAAAGGACCCAGAGTACTTGGGCTGACTTGGCAAGTTTCAATGCCTAGGCCACAATGACAGGATATCCCCAGAGAGTTGGGCTGGCTGCCACACAGGGAACACTGGGGCGGAGACCTGGCACGGCTGATGAGAGGTCCAAAAACACACAGAAGAGGGAAAGTGGGAACAGCTGGGCCCTGCCGGGGTAAGAACAGGCCAGGATTGCCATTGAAACTATAGCTGCAGGCAGTGAGGTGCCCACAAATAGAGACCTACATTTTTCCTCTGCCTTCAGTCTAGGAACCAAGGGCAGGGACCAGTCTCCTGCCACTTGCCCTTATTTTGGTCCTGGAGAGACAGTGTGAACAAGCTCCCACTAAGGTTCCTGTCAGTTCCAGATATCTTCTATCCCACCCCCACTGCACAAAGACCCTGGGTCCAGAAAGGAAGGGGCTTTCTCAGACTCTTATGACCAAGGTGATGTCCAGGAGGGCCCATACTTGCTTGAGGACTTGAGTGTCCCCCACAGCCCAGCCCCAGGCCTGGGGACACCCTCTGGACAAGGCTAAACTAGCAGCCCCTGCTCTCCGCACACGGGCAGCAAGAATGGATCTCCAGATTGAGGGGTTGATGACCTTGCCTTCGGGTGCCCCTGGGCCAAAGCCCTTTCTCCATAACCACAGAGCAAGTCCCAGGTCCCAGATTGTTTTTTAAGTTGTGCCTCACGCTGACAAGCCTGATTGAGTATAATGATTTACAAGGCAAATGGGAGTTTTGTGTTTTATCTTCTTACAACCCACACCAGCTGAGTCCCTGCAGGCAGACTCGTCAGGCAAGGCCTGGAACAGCTGGAGCCCCTCCTACAGCTGGAGCCCCTCCTTTTTTTTTTTTTTTTAATGATTTTATTTATTTATGTGACAGACAGAAACACAGCAAGAGAGGGAACGCAAGCAAGGGGTAGTGAGGGAGGGAGAAGCAGGCTTCTCACTGAGCAGGAAGCCCGATGTGGGGCTCCATCCCAGAACTCCAGGATCATGCCCCAAGCCAAAGGCAGGTACTTAATGACCAAGACACCCAGGCGCCCCTGGAGCTCCCTCCTTGCCAGGCAGGTCCTGTTGCCTTATTGACCAAGGTGCTGATAGCCATAGCCAAAGACTAGCTGGGAGACTGCATTTGTGCCAGACACTGGAACAGACAGGGAAGAATAGAGCTAGGAGGGAACCCAACTCACTATGTGACCCTGCTGGGCCTTAAGCCCCTGTCCATATAATGGGAATGCTAATTCTGATATATTCTATTGTCGAAATGTCATGGTTCATAGATACAAACATATTCATTCCTTCACTTTCCAGTATTTGTACCTCATTTCTTTTATCTTTTACTTAATTTGCTAGAACCTTGTTCATTTAACCAGTATCTTTGGTATGCGATGCCTATTACGGTACCAGACCAGGTGCTGCACTGAGATGCAGGGATGAGTGCTACGAACTCAGCTTAGGTCTCAGGAGATGCCAAATCTACAGGTAAACATTCTAATGAACTTTATGGCCTGGGTCACCCTGTAGAGACCTTGAAATGATTCCTCCTGTTCTGGAGGGATACAGTTGGATGCTGCAGATGAGAATTCAGGCGAATATGGCAGAGTAAACAAATGGGCCCCTCAGGAGTTACAAGGTCACTGGCTCCCAAGGGGTCAAGGAGGAATTCTTGGAGAGGACCACTTAAAGAAAAAAAAAAGATTTATTTACTTATTTTATTTTATTTTATTTTAAAGATTTTATTTATATGACAGAGAGAAACACAGCCAGAGGGGGAACACAAGCAGGGGGAGTGAGAGAGGGAGAAGCAGGCTTCCTGCTGAGCAGGGAGCCCGATGTGGGACTAGATCCCAAGTCTCCAGGATCATGACCTGAGCCGAAGGCAGTCGCTTAACCAACTGAGCCACCCAGGCGCCCCTATTTACTTATTTTAGAAAGGAAAAGAGAGAGTGAGCTGAGCAGGAGAGGCAGAGAGTGAGGAAGAGAAAATCTCAAGCGAACTCTGCATTCAGTACAGAGCCCAACGTGGGGTTTGATCTCATGGCTTTGTGATCACCACCTGAGCCAAAACCAAGAGTTGGGCGCACCACCCAGGCACTCCCCGAAGAAGGCATTTGAAGAGTGAGGAGTGTTTTAGACAGATATAAGTGAACTAGTTTCTCAAAACAGGTAACAGCATGGGCAAAGGCAGGGAGGGAGGAAGTCTTCAAGCAAGGACGGAGAGGATAAGTCGAAGTGACATAAGTTTAAGGTGTTGAGGGGGCAGGAAAACAGGATAAAGTTGGCAAGGCTGATCTTCGTGGGGGGAGACCATAGGAAGCCATGGAAAGCGCTTGAACAGGAGAGTAGTAGCATGACTGCTTTAGGAAGACAAATCTGGTAGAAGTGGCAAGACGAGGCAGGTCTGGAAGGAGCAGAGGCACTCACATGATATGTTCCGCACTTTCCGAGGTCTGGGGTGTCTCTGCCTACCACTGAGAGAGAGAGGACAACTTCCTCTCCTCAACCTGGTTGGGGAGATAAAGTGGCAAGGACAGGAAGTTGCCTTAAGGAGCTGAGGAGTAGGCAGCCTGGTCCAGAGTCCCCACCCCCACCCCCATTCTGTGCCAGTGTTCTTGTAGACATAAATGCAAGGAAGGAAGCAAGGCCCCTCAGGCCAAAATGCAATGATCTGGGTGTCCTGAGCCAGCTGAGGGGCTCTGGGTGCCTGCTCTGTCCTGTTGCTGACAGGTCTGTACTTCCCCAGCCCTCAAAGATCACGTATGCTATCAATTTAGGAAGAGGTTCTGGCGTTTTCCTGCCTCAGCTCTGTCATTCAAACACCCCTCCTGACACATCCTGAAAACGAACCAAGGTGGGTGATATCAGATGCCTGCCCTCAAGAGTATCAATGTACAGTGAGGGCGGCAGGGCAGACAATGGAAGCCAGTGTGCTATGAGCTTGATAATGTCAGGCAGGCTACTAGAGCTCTGTTGGCCTCAGGGATGAGAAGTGGCTTCCAGGCCTTAAGGACTAATAGGAATGAGCACTAAAAAATGGAGGGGTGTTCCAAGCACAGGGGACAATGTAAGCAAAGATTCAGAGGCAAGAAACTTCTTATTGTGTGCAGTAAACTAGATGTGCCCCCCAGGTGGCAACCAGGGGAGGCAGGAAGTAGTGAGGATGAATGGTGGTCTGAGGAATCTGGACACCCTCGGAGGGGCAGGGCTGAAGGGATCTGAGAGGGCCAAGGTCCCCATCTTAGAGAACAGGAAGAGGCTGAGGGCACAGGTTATACAAGTGACTCCAGGCCAGGTGGGGCCCCAGGCCCAGGAGGACTGGTGTGGGTGCATCAGGGGCTTATATGGGGTTTCCAAGCCCAAAAGATCAAATAAAAGAACTTAGGGTCAAAGGGAAGGTAACAGACAGGAGTATGTCCCAGTCTGAACAGCTGGGAGCCAGTCTTTCCTGCCCTTCCAGAGAGGGGTTGTCCAAGGGGATGGGGATAGGAGGTTAAGACAGTGAACTTTGACTCAGTGCTCAGCAGCAGGGTCTCAGAGAGTGGAAACACCTGCCCTCTGGGCCTGGATGACCCTAGTGAACAGGAAGTGTGGTTCCCAGAACTCTAGGGCTGTTTGCATTTTGAGTCAAACCCATTTACAAACCAAAGTGGGTCAGTAGCAGGGCAACCCCAGACTCTCCTCTAAGGACTGTGCTGTCTCTGGCAATACTCCCAGAGCCAGTACTGATGTGATAGACAGGGAGACTGAGGCCCAGACACAGCAGGCACCTCCAAGACCTCACAGCAAAGTCTGCTTTGCACAGGCTCTTTCCCTCTGCTGATCCTTCAGATTTCAGCAGAAGAATCACTTTGTCTAGATCTCCCCTGAGCTCCCTGACTGGGAAAACCCCCTCCTTGCCAAGTTCTCAAGACTCCACAGTCTGTTTCTATGTATGGTTATTTGGAATTAATAACTGAGGGAGTGTGAGCTGAGGGAGAACAGGGACCATCTATCCAGGGCCTGGCACTGTCTCTGATCTATGCTGGTTCCGTGATTAATATTTTAGAAGGGAGGGAGGGAGGAAGGGAGAAATAGGAGGGCAGATCTCTGGCCCCATTCAGAGCCAGTCAAAACTGTGCAGAGATGAGAGTAAATACACAGGGCTGGGGTAGCCAAAAAAACGAGTTTCCAAAGTAGAGAGAGATTTTAGGAAAAGGAGCTAGAAGAACAATCTACAACAACAACATGAATGAAGAGGTGGAGCTAGAATGTGCAAGGCCAGTTTGGGGAATTTTTTTTTTTTAAGATTTTATTTGACAGAGAGAAACATAGCTAGAGAGGGAACACAAGCAGGGGGAGGCAGAGAGGGAGAAGTAGGCTTGCTGCCAAGTTGGGAGCCTGATGCAGGGCTCTATCCCAGGACTCCTGGATCATGACCTGAGCTGAAGGCAGTTACTTAAGCAACTGAGCCACACAGGCGCCCACAGTTTGGGGAATTTTGAGGAGACCAGTTTACCTGGTTATGCCAACTGGTTAGGTCTGTGACTGCTGAGTTGAAGAGTTTGGAACTTACCCTTCAGGTAACACAGAGTTAGAAATCATTCATGACCAGAGGGATAAAATAACGAAACCACCAGATCAGTCAATGTTTATATGTAGAGGCAAGTCCTGAGGCAGGGAGGAGGCTGAGAGAGAAGGTTGGGCTTAAACTCCAACAGGGATAATAAGGCAAGAGTCAGGGAGAATGGCGCAGGCAGGAGAACACCTTTCTCCACTAGTCAAAGCCCCATTCATCTTGTGCTTTGGGAGAGCCTGGTGGGGTGTTTAAAAGCCTCGGCTCTGGAGTTACATTGGCCCCGGTTTGAATCCCATCTGAGTGTCCCTGGGAAAGTGTCACCTAGGCTCTCAGAGCTTCTCTTTGTCTATTAAATGAGAATAGAGTTGACGACATAATTTTAGGGGCCCAGTGCAAAATGAAAATGTGGAGCCCCTGTCTGAAAAAGAGGATGGAAACACGTGCTATCGAAGGTGCTGAAATACAAAACTTTTCTTTCCTTCTGCAATCTCTTCTTTACTGGTCTGATAAGGCATTTTTATTTGCTATTTACTCTTCTAAGTGAAGAAAAATGCAAAATTTAAATGATCAGTCTGAATCATTTCTCTTTAAGAGTATCTTTAAGAGTATCATTACTCTTTATTTTGTGCCATGCCAGTTTTAAATGCAAAATTAAGAACATTTTACTCACACGTGCAATCACTACAATGACACCAATTATATTTCATAGTTCCTGTGTGCCTATGTGGGCCCAGCACACTTCCATTGCACAGCTCTGTTGTGTATGCATATTTAGTTTGGAGCAGAACAGTGGGAATACTGCCCAACAGTTGCTGCTTTTATTTCACTTGTTGATATGGGCACATCCTAGCCCTGGGGCTCACTCATGAATAAGGATGTACTGAAAGAAAAGGGAATTCTGGGTTGCCCTTTCTTTCCCTGTTCTTCTAACGGCATCCTTTCCAATAGAAGTGGTTGGTGAATGCTAGGAAATAATACGAGTAAGGAAGTGTTTCTTAGGACACTACTTCCTTCTTTTTGCTTTTGAAGCAACTTGTGCTTCAAAGGAAATTATGGCCTCTCAGGGTGGTGAGCACACCCACTTAGGTGGAGGTGTAGCACACTTACTTAATATTTGAGTCTCACTGAACTCCCATGAGTCCACCAGAATTCTGAGCTCATGGAGCATCACAAACTCTATATTGGAATGGAACAGCATATTCAGCCTATCGTCTCTGCTCACACATGTGCCCTGCTGACTTCACTTATAAAGCAGAAGTCCAGAGATAAAATTATTAAGAATTTCAAGACAATGATAGCAGAGTATTAACCAAGCATCAGGCCCTGTGAGAGCATGCAGTTTGTATGCCCACACAGCTGGCCTGCTATCCCCATGATAGTAATTGTGTAATACTTATTCCAGTGTTGTTGTGATGATTGAATTCAAAGCTGGGCCTGACTCTAGTCACAGTCCTTTAACTGCAAAGACAAAACTTGCCCAAATAAAGGTAGAAATATGCAAAGGGCACACAATTGTACCCTGTGGAATCTTAGGGAGCCAAGGGCAAAGTACAGTAGAAGTTCTGAGGAACTTGGATGCCATTAAGCAGTCCCCATCTCTGCCTCTTTCTCCTTCTCTCTGACACACATGGAATCTTGACTCAATTTCTTGCTTCGTGTAGACTTGGTTCTCCACTCTGCTTTCCCACTACTGTACTTCAGATGAGGTGAACTCTGGCCCTCTAACTCTAGTCCAAGTGCCTATGGCCTTCTGGATATAATCTCCAGCTCAAGCTTAAACCCTCAAGAGAGAGTTTGATTGGCTCAGCTCACCTCCTATGGCTGATCCACTCCTGGATTACAGCCTTCCCCTGGCCACTCAGCTGTGGAGGGAGATTACATGAGCTGCTCAGATTGTCTCCCAGGTATCCTCCATCAGCCCCAAACACACAGCTGCCCTTAGACACCTCCACCTGGAGTCCCCCAGGTCCCTCACATTACATTCGGCACCAAATACACCCCTTGACTCCTCTTCCCACATCAATTGGCTGAACCCCTCAAGAACCCAGCTACTTGAAGCCAGAAATTTGGGGGTTAGCTGTGACTCCTAACTACCTCTCATTACTAAATCTAATCCATTACTGGACCCTGTCCATTGCAGCTGTCTCTGCCTTGGTTCACACTGCTTCATTTTCAGTCAGGAAGATTGAAGGATCCCTTCAGTCTCTGCTCCCCCCTTCAAAAGCTTCAGGGGGAAGTTCCACCTTTTACTATTTAAAAAGTCTTCAGTACAAAATTAAGGCCATTATATAGACAATGAAGATTCTCAGTATCACAGTCCAGTCTCTCTAACCTACCTTTCTGATCCTAGTGTTCATGCTCCTTATGATCCAGCCATGCTGAGGGACTGAATCACTGTCTCTGGCACACAGCTGAGGTTTCCCACCTTCAACATAGGCTGTTTTTTTCATGACCGTAACACCCTCTTCTTCACATGTCTAAATCCTTCTAAGACCTACTTTTCCCCTGTGCTCCACTTTGGCTCCCTCAGAGGAGGTGAGGTAGGCATGCCCACTACCAGACAGGCTGTAAGTTCTGCGAACCATCGGTCCCATGCAGGAGTTTGAAAGAGCTGGGACCAGATGCCAAGAATGAAGTTCTCAGTACATGGCAGCTGGGAGGGGGGGAGGATAGACCTGCCCTTTGGACAGCATGCCTGTGACCATGTCACTTTGGCCACTAGCTGTTTGTCCAAGTGTAGATAAAGCATACACTGAGCATCTCTATGCTCAAGGGGGCATAGAGAAGATGAGATGGAGGAGGAGGACCCCAGTTCTATCCTGAGAGGAAGCCATCAGGAGCCTGTGGTAAACATGGTCTGGGTAAGGGTCAGCAAGCATGGTCCAGGCTGGATGCTGGGACATGTGTGTGCAGCTGCAGTATCTGGGAAGGCTTTCTGGCTGCAGAGGTGCTATAGGGTTTAGGGTTTGAACTGAAGCTGGATGGGCTCAATCCTGGAATCTATGACCTTGTGGAGCCAGGGTGGATCCCAGAGGAACAAGCCAGCAGAGGCTTTGGTCGGAGTTAAGATGGCCCAAGGCATGAGACTGGCCCCGTCTTAAGCCGAAAGGGGTGCCTGAAGTAGGTTGCTCTCCTTACTCCTTCTTTTGGTGGGGTCAGTGGTTTCTGCCTTCCCACAGCTTGCTTTCCGGACCCGCAGCCCTTTCTCTTGTCTCCCCTAGAGCGTCTGGAACTCAGAAAAAAAGTGCTGGAATGTGGCTTCCTCAGTCCTCCCCACCCCCCCACCCCCGCCCCAGAGGCCTCTACCCCACCCCCTCAGGCCTATAGTGACCCCTGTGCCCACCTAGGAAGTTACATTTCCTGCTGGGGTAAGGGTGTGAGTCCAAAGTAACAAGACTGGGTTTTCTTTCTCATATACCAGTCCACTGTCAGAGGTGCGGTTACATGAGGAATAACCGTGTACTGCAAACAATTTGGAAGATATAAAGCACAAACTTCAAAAGAAGAAAACATCAAGTAATCTCCTCCATAGTAGGTGGGCTTATTCGCGGGCGTTTGGGTTCTTTCTAGATCCAGGGTCATCCTTTGCATAATTCAAATTCGAGGGTAGGAAGCCCTTCTATAGACACTTCTGTTTTGCCACCTCCCTGGACCAGGAAGGCTCAAAAGAAAGCAACTCACAAACCCGTGCTCCGCCGCCAGCCCCAGCCGTCCGCCCCTGGGAGCGCCCGGAGCTCTGCGCACGGGGGCTGAGACCCCTCCCGGCAACGCTCGGCGCTCTCCTCGGAGGCTGCCTCAGTTCCCTCTTCCGCAGAAGGGTCGGGCGGCTAGGTCTCCAGGTCCCGGGGCGCTGCGGGGGCGGGGCGGTGGCCGGCTCCGAGGGCTGCCGGAAGGGGTGTGAGTGCGGGGGCGGGCTCCGCGCCGCCCCGCCCGGGGGAGGGGGCCCCGGCGCTGCATCCTGGTGCGGGCCTCCGACGCCGCTGCCGCCACTGCCGTCGGGGAAGGTCCCGGCGCTGACATGACCTCGCGTGGCTCTGGCCCGGGCCCAAGCTCCCGGCCTCCCGCGCAGTAGCCCAGCCAAGAGGCGGACTCGACGGTGCCCTCCGCGGAGAAAATCAGGCGGGCGACATGGAGGCGGCGCACCTGCACCCGGCCGCCGAAGTGCTGAGCCGCTTCTCGGTGACTGTCGAGAGCGGCCTAAGGCCAGAGCAGGTGTCTGGCGCGCGGGAGCGCTACGGCCCCAACGGTGAGAGCGCGGGCCTGGCGGGGGAAGCTAGGGGCCGCACGCGCCTCAGTCTCAGTTTACTCCCCTACGCCGAAACCTGGGAGCTGCCTCCCCCCGCGCCCCCCCCCCCCCCGCATAGCCTTCGGTCCCCGCGGGTGGGCAGGAAGCGAGAGCTCCGGAAACTGATGCTTTTGGGGCGCTCGACGGGCTGCGCAGCCACCTTCGCGAGGGGTGGTTGGGCGGGTTCCGGTTTAGAGACCTGACGCCTGGCTCCCCTTTCCAGCTCCCCTTCCCAGCTCCCCTTCCCGTGCGGTCCTTCCGGCCTTCCCACATACACCCCGGACTGTATCCACTCCCGCAAGCTTGAATCCAACACTATCCGCTGCCACCGTTGGGTGGTGGCCCCGCACTGCAACCTGCCCACATCTTGCAAATGCACAGGCCGAGATCAGCTGGTTGGGGACCAGTCAGGGACTCTGAGACCCAGCCTCGCAGCTGGCCCTAAGGGTCTCCCCTGGGACTCAGTAAAACACTCAGAAGGTGCAGCTTGTCAGCTGGCAGCCTTGGTGCCCCCACCCCCACCCCCAGGTCTTCCTCTTTCTGTAACCCAAGGCGGATGTGGCTGGGGGGAGTTGGTGGGGGCTTTGAACTGCTGAGGCAAGAGACCCACCTTTCTGGGTGGGGGCAGACTCAAGGCCTCATCAGGGATTTACCAGGTAAAGCCTTTCCCTCTTGCATGACCTGGAGCAGCACCTGACCATCTGGGCAGGGAGGGAGCCTTCCTGCTGTTGCTGTTTGGATGGAAATGGCATTATTTCTTCCTTATCTTCAAAGGAGTTTGGGATTCTCCGTCTGCCAGAAGGCACAACAAATGTCAAGTACTATCCAGATGGGGCACCAGGCACATTTGGAGGCCCTGTAAAGATGGAAAATGTAGAGGTTCCCCTCCTCAAGTCACTTGCCATCTTCTTCATCCATCCCCAGGGCACTGGGCACAATGTTAGGGATCCAGATGGGAATGTCCCTTCCTTCCCCAAAGTGCAGCCTGGACCCACTTTGTCCAGGACTTGGGGCCTCACCCTTTCAGGGATCCCATCCAGCCAGAGGAGCAAGTGCTCCAGCTTGAGTGCCTCATTGACCAGGGATAGTTTGAAATTTAGCAAGAGCTGTCAGAAAGGGAGCTTTGGGTTTTGTATTGCCTAACGAAAACCACCTCTTATATAAATATTATCTTTCTGGAGCAGAAATCCTTTTCCAAAAAAATTAGTTGCTATATTTAGTTGAGCTGTGGGAGGAACTAGAGAGATAAATATTATTTTAATATCCTCCATTAGTGACTTGGCAGGGAGGGTGTCATTGCTGCTAGAGGGCAAGGCAGCAGGACCTGTCCCCCAACCCTGGGCTGGGGATGAGGGTCACGGCAGCAGGTCTGGGGTTCCATAGCCTCTCTGTGCTGCTTTGGCCTTCAGCTTGGGAATCCTGAATCCTAAGGAAAACTGGAGACCCAGCCCTTGATTCTGCCTCCAGAGGCCCTGTGTGGCCCTAGGCAACATCCCTCTTCTTTCTGGTTCCCATGTGTTCGTTGATCCAGCAGGGGGGCTGCCTGAGAAGGAGGGAGCCTCTTGTTCTCTTCCATGTTGTTTTGTGTGGGTAAGGGGATTTGGGGGTGAGAAGGCCACTGAACATCTGTGTGAGGCAATGGATAAGGATGTTGGTGTGGTGTATAGGTCCCCAAAGAGGTGGATGTGCCTTCAGGGGATGGTAGGTAGGTAGGCTGGGGGCCATTGATGAGCTCCCCTGGTTCCTTTGTGCTTTGATAATAGTAATAATAAGAGCTAATGTTCATGAGAACCTACTATGTGCCAGACACTGTTCTTAGCACTTTGCATCTCTTATTTATTCCCCAAAACAATTCTATGAAAACAACTATTGTCATTCCCATTTTACAGAGAAGATAACTGAGTCACTAGCATGTGAACTTGCCCAGGGTCACACAATGCTTGGTACAGCTGGTACTGAATACCTGTCCCTCTTTAGCCTCGCTTATCCTGTCTGTACAAGGGGGGAGTCACTGGTTCCACAGGCCCTGGGCCTGTGGTGTTGGTGGTTGTGCTAGGAAGTGGGTCAGCTAGGCAGTAGCTATCCCAGCAATGCCACCAGCATCGCCAGGCCCTAGAGATCCCTCAGATCACTGATTGGCTTCTTCCTCAGGAAGCATTTCAGGGCTCTGGAAGTCCTCAGGTGAGGAGAGGGGAGCCAGCTGCCCCTTCCTGTCTCATGGCCTCTCTTTGACCAGCCCCAGCTGAGGAAGAGGCATGGGTGTCCTGCAGTATCTACAGGAACTAGTGAGGTCTTTTTCTCTTGGGTGATCTGGAGTGGTATACGCATCTCTGGGATAGAGCTGACAGAGTTTTGAACCTTAGCTCTGTCCCCTTCATAGCTCTGTATTCCTAAATAAGCCACCTCTCTTCTCTGCCTTGATTTCTTCATCATAATTGAGGCTACAATAGGACACATGTCAGAGGGTTGCTTATAAGTGTTTGTGCACACCAAGCCATCCCTCCTTGAAGTAGAAGAGTCTGGGCCCGGCTCCAGGCCAGCAGGGTGGTGGGGTGGGCCAAACTTACAGGAGCAGGGAAACACCCCAGGGACTAGTGTCCTCCCCTACCCCAGGAGTCTATGCACCTGCTAGGTCATTAGTGCTGGAAACCACAAGGAACTCATTTGCTTAAGTCCTAAAGTTTGCAAATTCTGCTGGTGGATGGAGGAAGGGAAGCTGTAAAGCAGGGACTGAGGATCCTGCTCTCCCACCTTCTCTTCCTCCTCCTTCCTCAGAGCTGGGGGATGGGGACTCAGCAGTGCAGCCGGTGAGTATGCCACCTGGGAGTCCCCTATACACACAGAACACAGTCTATCTCAACCCCAGTAATAGATGTGTTGTCTGAAACCCTGATAGGGCTGTGAGTGGGAGGTTCTGGCCCAGCACCTCTTGTGAGAATGCCCTTCCCTGCAGGTCCCAGTGGTACCCAGGACTCATTTCCTCCAGAGGCTTTCTGCAACCTTTCAGTTTATTTTATTTTATTTTATTTTATTTTATTTTATTTTATTTTATTTTACTAAACTGTGTGCATAGTACAACACTCAAAGGGTACAAAAGATACAGTAAAGTCTCACTAGAAGTGTCCCCAACCACAGTGTTCCCAGTGTCTTCTGTCTCCTTCCCAAGATATTCTGTGTACATGCACATCTGCGATCTTTTTTACATGAAAGGGAATAATTGTGAATGCCGTTTTACCCATTTTCTGTGATAATCACTGTTGGAGATATTGCCATGTAGGGCATCCACAGTCTTCCTAGTGGCTATACAGAGTTTCGTATGGCTGTTGTAGTATTTCTTTCCCTGGCTTTTGGAGGGCCCTTGGATTGTTCATTGCCTCTCCTATGACACATGTTCCAAGGCATATTCTTGTCCCCACACCACTTCAAACACTTGTCAATATTGCCAAAGGTTAAATTCCTAGAAGTGGAATTGTTGGGTCAAAAGACATGTGTAGTGTGAATTTTGACAGCTGTTGCTAAGTTGTTCTCCTTAAAGTTGACACACCTGTTTCTATAGCCCCACACAACTGCAGTGCATTAGTGTACATTTTGAGCGGTGCCAATCTGATGGAAAAGGGTCCTTATAGTTTTACTTCACATTTCAATGTGTCAAATCGGGTTGGGCATTTTTCCATTTATTTAGGAGCCATTTGATTTCCTCGTGTCCTTGAATGGACTGCCCTTCACCTTTCCTGGACATGAGCCAAGACAGGAGGTAGAACTATGTTGGGCTTATCCTCCCAAGTGTGCCAACACCTAATAGCCCCGGAGAGCCCAGTGATATGGGAGTCAGGCGAGATCCTAGGAGGTCTGGGGTTGTTCCTGTTCTGGGAACTGCAGGAGGATTTCTAACAGGAACCAGAACCTGCCTTCCTGGGTCTCACACTGCCCTCAGCCCAGACCCCAGCTGGCTGTTGGAACTCCAGAAATACAGATGTGAGGCCCTTGGAAACTTGGCCGAGGGGAGTGGGGCCAGGCAGGAGGAGGGGGTGAGGTCTGAGTGATTCACCTCGCTGGCTAGCCTCAGGAAGACTTGTCCCTCCTTGGCCTCAGTGACCTCCTCAGTGAAGACATGGGGAACCCCTAAAGAGATCCCCTGAAGGCCTTCCAAGATGTGAAATGACTCTTGGATCTGAGGGAGGTGTGGTTTGCCTGCAGGTGTTGGGAAGCTCCAGGTCTTTCAGGCTTCACTGTAGATTTCATGTGCACTGGCCCTCTTGGACAGCCTTAGGGCCCCCTCTTCCTCCCAGGAGCAGCATCCCCTTGTACCAGGAGATGCTTGAGGCAGGGCTCAGTCTGTCCACAGCACACCTGGCACACAGATGCTAAGCAAACCCATTGCCAGGGTCTCCTAGTGCCAGATCAGCCACATAGGCTGTAGGCCCCCGCATTGGGTGAATTGCTTCCCAAGGCCCCCTTGAGAGCAGGGCCATGTTGTCCACTCTGGGTAGGTCCTTGAGACTGGGAGAGGGTCAAGTGGGCTGGGTGGGGTCTGCTCGGTGAAGGAGGCTGCCTGACTCCACAGTGGTGATTTAATTGCTCTGTAACCTGACCTTTGAGGAAGACCTTGGTGAGCTCTTGCCTCTCCAGGCTGGAACCAACATTTAGAAGTTGAAATACCAGTTTCCAATGTTTTGAGATGAAAAGAAAGGAGTCAAAAGAGTAGATTAGGGGAGCAGGTGGTGCATGGAGCGTGGGGCAGCCTTGGCTCTGCACCCCACTTCTCCTGGGCTCCAGGCTCTGGGCTCAGGACCTTTACCTGAACCATGGGGCAACTGAGTAAACAGTTCTGTGAGGCTTTTTGTGGACCCAGGGATGACTCAGCTCCTCCCCACCCTGGAAGTGCTCCAGTCAGGTGGGTGTGGCCCCATTACTGAAGTCTGATAAAGATGGGCAGGGTGATAGGGGGAGGGGCTTTCCCTGGAAGCTTTCCTGAAAGGCTGGAGTTTAGATGAGGAGTTAGGAAAGGGTACTCTGCACAGAAGGAATGGCACGAGCAAAATCTTGGAGGGAAAAAAGCTCTAGCAAAACCAGGGACGGTGGTGGCAATTCTGAGGCATCTTGCTTGGCTGGCCGACGGACATATGCCTAAGATATAGGAGGATTATGGACGGCCAGGTTGGCGCAGATCCAGGAAGGCCCTGAAGGCCATGCTAAAGTTGGTCTTTATTCTGCCAGCCAAGAAGAGCCACTGATGGTCCATGAGTAGGACAGAGACAGGGTCATCCACTCCCTCACAAATCTTTACTGAGCCCCTCCTATGTATTAGGCACTGATTCAGGTGCTGGAAACACTGCACTTAACAAAGTCCTACTGGCATGGACCTTACGTTTTAATAACTGCTATTATAGCTAATGTTTATTGAGTATTTACCATGTGCTGAGCATGTTCAAAGCACTTTATGACGAGCATTTCATTTGATCTTCACAGTGACTTAAGTGGAGTTATTATTATTGTTCTTATTTTGCAGATGGGGAAACTGAGGCACAGAGGGGGTTAAGTGACTTGTCCATAGCCAGAGAACTATCAAGAGATAGAGCGAGACATGAACTTAGCCCTCTGGGCTAGACTCCTGGCTCTAAACCATGAAGCTTTTCTGATCATATACTCCTTTTTGCCCCCAGGACCCACATATTAACTTCAGACCCCTCCGGGCCAACCCCACATTGGGGATCTGGGGGTATGGGCCAGCTCAGTCTAGCATCAGTGACCTACAGCAGGGATTATCTGGCAGACTCCACCATGTACACTAGAGGTACACTATTTCAGAAGCTGGGATGGGCAGGGGCAGCGCTTCTTACTACTGTCTGCCTGCACAGGCATGGCACCAAGAGGGGGGCATGACTGGGCCATTTTCCCCATTTATACAATGTGGCATCTGGCACTGCTGAGGGCTCAACCTCCCCCCCCCCCACAGCCTGAGGATAGCAAGGGGGAAATAGCATCTAACAGGGGTGCCTGGGGAGATCTGGGAGGGTGCTCTCCTAGCCACTGTTAGTCTCCTAACCCCTCCTAGTTCCTCCATGGCCCAGGGACCCAGTCACACGAAGGGATAATTGGGTTGTCTGGGGTCTTGGCAGGATTGGAGTTTGAAGAAGACCAGGCCTGAATAGACAGAGTCTAGTAACCCTCAAAAAACAAACAAACAAACTCACAAAAACCATCTGTGAGGAAAGCAGAGCCTTTTTGGGTAGAGATGATTTTGGCTAGTAGTTCTGGGGTCACAATGGAGGGTGAGCTAGTTGATGGGATGAAGGCATCCAGCCTAACAATCAGGATATGGGATGCCAAGTTCTCTCAGGTGACTTCAGCCAGGGAAGGCAGTGGGGTGGGGTGGGAAAGCAGAGCAGCTTAGGAGCTAATGTAGGAGGTGTCAAGCAGGGGGCCAAAAGCCAGACCACCTGAGTTCAGAGTTGCCACTTCCCAGCTATATGACCATAAACTAGTCACTCAACCTCTCTGTGCCTCAGTTGTCTACTCTATAAAATGGGAATAATAATTGTTTCTCCCTTGTCAGGTTGTTTGGGAATCACAAGAGAGTTAATGCACTAGAGGACACATGGCACCTGGCATACGCAACGCTAATAATTCTGCTATAGTTATTCTAGCTGTGGAGGACCATCTTGTATGCTTCACATACAGTACCTCCCCATTCATCTCTGGAGATAATATAGGTAAAACACTTGGCACACTGCTTGGGACATAATAGGTGCTCAGTAAATGTGGTTCTTATTAATAATGATGATAATCCTCAGAGCAGCCCTTCAGGATGGGACTGGGTACCCTACCTTCCAAATGAGGCTCAGGACCCCGCAGGGAGACAGCTGCTCAGGCAAGACTAGAAGCATGTGCATTGCGTGTGTAGAGGTAGGCAGGGAATCTTCTGTGACCTCATGGTTGGCTGAGCCTTCCCCAAGGGAATGGGTAAGGGTAGAAGGGGAACCTTGTAGGTCTGGGGAGAAGGAGGTACCAGTCAGGATTGGCTAGGTGATGCTACAGTAACAAACCTCATGTCTCAGTGGCTTAGAACAATACAGGTCATTTCTTGCCCACACTGTACATATATATCTCAATGGCAGTTCATGTAGGGGCTGTGTGTCTCCTGTACTCTGTGATCCTGGTTCACGGAGCTGACACCGTCTCACAGGGTACTGGTTACTATAGCAGAGGGACAAAGAGCTCTACAACTGCACTGTCCAATACGCAGCCACTAGCCTTGTGTGGCTATTTAAATTTAAAAGAATAAAAATTAAGTAAATTTAAAATTTGACTCAATCACACTAACCACATTTCCAGTGCTCCAGAGCAGCGTGCAGTTACTAGCTACCATATGAGACGGTGCAGCTAGAGGGCACTTCCATCATCATAGAAAGTTCTACTGGACAGTGCCCTTCTAACTCAAGAGTCTCCTGACACCACGTTAGGCCCCCTGCCCAGAACTAACATGCATCCTTCTTTTTGTAACTTACACGAAAGCCAGGAAATGCAGTCCTACTACGTGCCCACAAGGGGGAAAGAATCAGGAGTATCTGGGGAACGAATGACCGCCAATGAGTGGATACTGAATCAGATTTTGGGTCAGAATGCAGAAGGGGTAATCTTGAGAGACCACCGAGACAGACAGAGGGCAGCTTGAGGGGAGCTCAAGCTGCAATGTGTGCCCTGGGACATGCTTCCCAAACCCAGGCCTTGACCCTGCCCAGAAAAAGTGCCCTTATACCGTGGCCTAGGAGCTACATACCTAACAGAGGGGAGGGGCAAGGGAGACAGCAGGAGGGATTCAGGTGAGCCTTATGGATAAACTCTTCCTTTGGCCAGGAACCCTGAGGCATTCACAGAGGTAGGGGATTTAGAAGTCTCTCCTGGATAGACCAGGGCAGAAGCAGGCTTCCATGAGGTTGGAACTGTTCTGTGCCAAGGCTGGTGCATGGCAGAGATGACCTCTAAAGGACCCTGCTCCACTGGAGAATTGGCCCAGAAAACCAGGCCTGGCCCTCCCCCTGCCTTTCCTGTTCACTTCAGCTAAATAGATCAGAAGGAAAAAGTCTGTTTGATTTTAATCTCAATGCAGGACACTGGAGATTACATTTTCCACGGAAAATGTCAACTGTTGCCTAAAATAGGACTAGGGAGAAAATGCTAGAAAATGTATTTTTAGGTTATATGTTTCCCTCCTGGATTCCTACAGTCCCATGAGCTGCTTGAGGCTCTCCACGGTTCAGCTGCCAGGCACCCCAGATCTTCCAAACAGGTGGTGTGGGGAGAGGGCTCCCACAGGAAAACTGTTTGTAGATCCTTGTGTAAAAAACAGGTGGACAGATACAAGGACCTGTGTCAAGAAGGAGGAAGAGGGAGAGAGAGCCAACCTAGGGTAGAGGCTCAGAGTCTGCATTGCCGACAAGCTCCCAGGTGATGCCCGTGCTGCTGGCATGGAGACTGTACTCAGTAGCCAGGCTCAGGGAGGCCCACTCTGAGAGGAGCCCCAGACAGACCTTGGCAGGGCCCAAACTCAGCCTATTGAGAAGGAGGCCCATTGGGATCCACCCTTTGAGCTCCATCTCCTGTCCCTTCCTTGTGTGATCTTGTTCGAGTCACATTTCCACTCTGGAGCTCAGTTCTTACACCTGTGACACAGGGTGAGTGTTCCTGCCCTGTCATCCCTTAGGCTGTGTTGTGAAGATTCAAAGACTTCAGGTACCCATGCAGCCTCTCTGCCTGGAATAAAAGGTATTTCAGGAAATGCAGTAGATAAAAATAGAGCTTGTAAAGTGACAGCAGGTCCTGGTGGTGTTTGGGAACATCGTTCCTCAAAAGGTTCTGTGGGCTCAGACTGGGCATGTGGGATGGGGTTTGTCCTGAGTAAGGGGTCAGGGAGGGGACAAATTAAGACTCAGCCTCTAAGAATTGAACCCTGGCAGGTTACACACTGCCAGGGATGCTGGCTGCTGAGGTCACGTCCGAGGGAACCCCCAGGTAGGGCGGGGCTCCACAGGCTGTCCTGGCTGTGCTGCAGACCTTATCTCAGTGCTCCCGGAGGAACAGGTACGTCAGAGGTAGCCTGGGCCCATGTTCTCAACTTGAGGGAGGGGCTCCCTTGCTGTGGCCATGGGAGGTATTGAATAGGATTGTGCAGCCATCTGAAAAAGCAGTGTGGGGGACCTGTTGACTCACTGTGAGCTCAGGGGTCCTATATCTTCTCCAGTTTGCTCCATTTCTCCTCTGTACATGGAGGAGGGTCTAGAAGGGCCCCCTGGTTCTGATCTTATTCCAAGGTGAGCCAGGCCATACCAGATCTTCCTTAACCAGGGTAGGGTGAAGTGAGTGGAGGAATCGAAGCCTCTGGGCTCAGACCATCCATTCTGTGACCTCAGAGAGCTGTGGGGACATGTCTAGACCATCATGGTGGCCTGGGTAGGCACAGTGGGGGGGACTGCTGAGAATTCTCCATGGTCCCACTGCGTAACTCAATTGTCTCTTGTCTCCTCATGGCTCCTGTGGCTGCCTGGATCCTGCAGAGCTCCCAACTGAGGAAGGTGAGGCTTGGGCCAGGGCAGGCTGCAAGGCTACCATGCGACATCCTTGGGCCAGTCACTCTCAGGTTGTGTTCTTCCCTCTCCCCAGCAGAGTGAAGCTTTGCTGCCCCCTGCCCCCTGCCCCCATTATCACTCACCTGTGCCTCTAGGGCCTCAAGCTCTTGCTCTTTGAATGGTAGGGAGGGAGTGGGCCCGGTGGTCTTCAAGGTGGTCCCAGCTCTGAGTGAGTACAGGTCAGTCGGTTAGGAATCCAAGCTTCACATGGTGCTCCGGTTCTCAGGGAAGTCCCTGTGGGAGCTGGTGCTGGAGCAGTTTGAGGACCTTCTGGTGCGCATCCTGCTGTTGGCTGCCCTGGTCTCCTTCGTAAGTAAGGCCCCCATCCCACAGCATCAGAAAGCCTGGAAGGGAAAGCCAAGTTGGGGCAGTGATCAGAGGCCCGGCTCTGAACCACAAGTCTGTCCTCTCAGCCATGGACATCCCTGGACCTCTACCCATCCACTGCCTTACTCAGAGTTCAGCTTCCCTTGCCTGAACCCTCAAAGCCTGCCCCATACACACTGGACTATTCCCATCTGTCCCCTTCCACTCTGGCTTCCACTCTGACTTCTGAAAGTGATCTTTCAGAAGGACAGTTCTGGTCCCCACCCTTCCCTGTCTTAGGGCAAGTTTTCTCAACCACAGCACTGTTGACATTTTGGACCAGATCATTCTTTATCTGGAGGCTGTCCTATGAGCTGGGGAATATTTAGCATCATCCCTGACCTCTACCCACCAACACCAGTTTTACTCCCCAGTTGTAACAATCTAAAGTCTCCAGATGTTGACAAATTATCCCTTGTGGAGAGCCCCTTCCATGGCTTCCAGTGCCCCACAGAAAAATTTGGACCTTAACCTCTTACAACTTGTCTGTGTCTGTTCTCCCTTTGCTCTTCCCCTATTCTTACTGCCTGAACCCCTCCTGGACCTGCAGGGCCATGTTGGGAGGAGGGACGGTACTTGTCACAGATGGCTGAGCAGCAGAAATACGAGGGTAATGCAGGAAAATGGCCACCCTGAGGTTGGACACAGTTTCTGCTCTTGGCCCTGTGCCCAGCAAGGCCTGGGGAGGAGACCTCAGGTTGGTGACATGGAGTACAGGGAAGCAGGGGCCCAGCCAGCTGTGTCTGGCCTTCCTGGCAACTGTTCTTGTGGAACCTGATGACTCTTACAGAGGAAAAAAAGCCTGTCGGTGCAGGTAACTTACAACAGCTGAGCCAAAATGGTACCGAATGGACACACTGAGACCTGTGGAAGGGAGTGACAAGTACCCACTTGAGTGAAGAGGTGGGAACAGGACTTTAACCAGGTATTCTGCCTCCAGGTCTGGGCTCTGGCTGGAATTCTGCTTCTCTGGCCAATGGACTTCAAGCACAAGCCTGTAACAAGAGCACCTGGGTTTGTTAAGACACAGACTGCTGGCCTCATCCCAAAGTTTCTGGCACAGAAAGACTGGGATAGACCCCAAGAATTGCATTTCTAGCAAGTTCCCAGGGAATGCTGGGGTTGCCAGTCTGGCATCACACTTGGAAAACCACAACTAGGCAGACAGTGAGCCCTCCAGCTGTACCACTGCCCCACACCCTGAAAGGTTCGTGGGTGGGACGTGAATGGGGACAGTCCCTACCTGCAGATACGCCAAGGCCTCAGAGCAGTCCTCTGAGCAAGCCCAGGGCTCCCCAAGGGTATCTCTCCCAGAGCAGGAGGCAGCAGACCCACGGTATGAAGGAAATGGTGAGCAGACCCTGGCCTACAGCAGAGCCCCAAATCACCAGCTCTGACTCCATAGGTCCTGGCCTGCTTTGAGGAGGGCGAAGAGACCACAACAGCCTTCGTGGAGCCCCTGGTCATCATGCTGATCCTTGTGGCGAATGCTATTGTGGGCGTATGGCAGGTGGGAGACACAATCCTGCAGGTCCTTCTGCTTCTAGCTCCATCCCAGGCCCCAGAGGTGTCATTCCAAGGGGTCAGCCTTCAAGGGCCGGTGGGGACAGACCACTTACCTGCCTCATGTTCTACAGGAACGCAATGCTGAGAGTGCCATTGAGGCCTTGAAGGAGTATGAGCCTGAGATGGGCAAGGTGATCCGCTCAGACCGCCAAGGTGTGCAGAGGGTCCGTGCCCGGGACATTGTCCCTGGAGACATTGTGGAGGTGGCAGGTACAACAGATGCCCTTTTTCGTTATGTGATGCTGGTGAGCCCATCCCTCTTTGTGCCCCCATCTTTCTGGCCGTATACACAGAGCAGGGAGCTGTAGGATCCTTCAAAAGCTCTTTGGCCCAAACCTTGTTGGACAGATAAGCAGACTGTAGGCAAGGAGCAGCATCTATCTCAGCATCTAACAGCCCAGGCCCCTGCCTCTCAGCCCTAGCCTTGGTTCCTGGCAGCCCTTCTAGCTCTGTCAGGGGCTGGTGCCCAAAGCCACACTCAGCCACTCTCTCTCCACAGTGGGAGACAAGGTACCTGCTGACCTCCGCCTCATCGAGATCAAGTCCACCACACTGAGAGTGGACCAGTCCATCTTGACAGGTGAGGCCCAGAGGCTAGGGCTGAGTGGGGGGATAGGCCCAGGGATGGGGGTGTCTTCATGTAGGGCTTCCAATTTCTGATTCCATGACCAGGTGAATCCGTGTCTGTGACCAAGCACACAGATGCCATCCTAGATCCCAGAGCTGTGAACCAGGACAAGAAGAACATGCTCTTCTCTGTAAGTTCCTGGGATGGCTAGGACCTTTGTCTGGACACTGATAATAAAAACTTTACCATTCAATCTGTTAAAGCCTTACAAGAAAGAACCTTATCAATTATTGACAATACCTACAAATTTATAGTACTGGTAACAGCTTGTGGTTTACTGAAGGCTGTGTGCCTGGGACTCTTCTAAGCCCTTTAGTAATCCACTGTGAGTAGATTTAATCCTCACAGTGCTTTTAAAGTAAGTATTCTTGTTATTTCCATTTTCCAGGTCACACAACCAGTGAATGGTAGAGCTGGGATGTGAACTCAGACATTCTAACTCCAGAGCTTTTCCTCTTACCTGCTAGGCGTATCCTGTTTTAATCTGGAGAGGGACAGAGTTAGCCTTTATTAACTCAATGGAGAAGCCTCTAGAGATAAGGGTTGCCAAAGTGGTGGAGGATGACAGAAACAGTCCATTTCTCAGATGGGAAAACCAACCCTCTGAGGCAAGATACCAGGGCCCAGTGACTCTTTTCAGGGGGAGGTGGGCTCAGCGTCGGTCTGAATGATACGCCTCTGTGGCCTCAGAGGGACTTAACCATCGATGCTTACAGGCCACCCAGAAATAGCTTGAAGCTGAAGCTTCAATGGTTAAGTCCCCCTCAGAAGCCACAAGGATGGGTCAGGCCATTTGGCTGTGGCCCAGGGCACCAAGTTATAAGGCTAGAAAACCTCCCCAGAAGTGGACAGAAATGGAGAAAGCAATATTCACCAGAGTTCTTAAGGAGAGCCGCTGCCTAAATGTAAGGAAGCCTTGGACAAGCTGCTTTGAAGTGGGGAGGGGACTCTACAGGGTGTGCTCAAGGATCAGCAGCTGTCACTAGGCAGCTAACTCTGGCTGACTGCAAATCATTTCCTTAGCTGAGGAAGGGGTGCCTGCAAGCGGGTGGAGGCATGGGGGAGTGGAAGTTGCATTGCTCAGGACAAAAGAAGAGAAGCTGAGGTTCCCAGTGGCACTCACCTTTTTTCCAGCCTCAGCACAGGGCACCTGTCTGAAGGGGCACCAGGTTATTAGCCTCGTCAGAGCAGCTCCTTTGTTGAACCATTTTATACGAGAGGACACAGAAGCTCAAGGCTAGCTAGCCTTTATACCAGCACTTAGGGATTTTACCAGGGCCTAAAACCTTAAACTCAGGTTTTCTGGATTCTTCAGTAAATATTTACAGATCATTTGCCCAGGATCACACTCAGCCTGGAAATCCCCCGTGGCCACATTGGTTTTTTATGAATCGCATTTTTATAGGTTGGTATTGTGCCGTGCTAGTCAGTTACATTGTCATATTGGTCCAGTGCTTCACGTGTCAGGCCCCATGACAGGCACTGGGGATACGGTGCTGAACCAAGTCCTCGAGGGCCTGTGTGGGGCTAACACTGTCAAGGGGATGACAGCCAAAGCTCAGTACTAGGTAGCTGCATAAATCTGGGGGTACTAAGTGGCATGGGTAAAAAGCAAGCCAAGTAGGGGGATAAGAGCGTTACAGTAGCCTGAAGGGGTCAGGGGTCCTCGGCCCCCACTGGGATGCTAAGCAGCCCTTCTCGTCTCTCCCTTGGCCAGGGCACCAACATCGCATCGGGCAAGGCCCTGGGCGTGGTGGTCGCCACAGGCCTGCACACAGAGCTGGGGAAGATCCGGAGCCAAATGGCTGCAGTGGAGCCGGAGCGGACGCCACTACAGCACAAACTGGATGAGTTTGGGCGGCTGTTGTCCCGTGCTATCTCTGTGATCTGTGTGGCGGTGTGGGTCATCAACATCGGCCACTTTGCTGACCCGGCCCATGGCGGCTCCTGGCTCCGTGGCGCTGTCTACTACTTCAAGATTGCTGTGGCCCTGGCGGTGGCCGCCATCCCTGAGGGCCTCCCAGCCGTTATCACTACATGCCTGGCTCTGGGAACACGACGCATGGCACGCAAGAATGCCATTGTGCGGAGCCTGCCCTCCGTGGAGACCCTGGGATGCACTTCTGTCATCTGCTCCGACAAGACAGGCACCCTCACCACCAACCAGATGTCTGTCTGCCGGGTGAGTAGCAGCAGCCAGCGTGGGGGCCTGCTGCTGTTGCTGTGTGATGCTCACTCTTTGGGCTTCCCCTGACTCCTTTTTGGCAGGGGATGGAGGAGAGAACCTGTGATCTGCCCCCGGGTGAGGAGCAGATCCAGATTTTCATGAGAGCAGAGCAGCAAATTCTGGCCAACCATGTGTCACTAGGACCCAGATGTCACTGTAGCACCCTGGCAGGTTATTGCTTGTCTATGAACCTCAGTTTCTTCATCTGAAGTTTGGGTATGCAAGCTTTGACAGCAGAGGGTCAAGTACATACTTGGCATCAGAGCCAAGCTAGGCCTGGACCCAGCCGGGTTCTGTCCTGTTCCTCCATGACTCTGTCAATGCCGGTCACTAGATATGCCAGCTCCAGTGACCTGAGAAGGGCCAGGGCAGGAATCATTCATTTCCTGGCCCTCAATCCCAGATCCTGGGCTTATGTCCTGCATGCTGCAGGGATTCTGGCTGAAACTCCACTAGGCCCATGGGGCAGAGGGGTGGATGGGGAAATGTGAAGGCTGTGGGTTTCCCACCCCTCTCAGAGTCCCCCATCATTCTTCTCCTGCCTCTGCTCCTATAATCTGCCCACTGTGTATCAACTCAGACTGTGTACCCAAACCCTCAGAGCTCATTAGAGGCTCCCACACCAGCAAGCTTTACGTCCTGTGGTCCCTGACCTACAAAATCTAAAGTAGAACTTCATTTGAACAGAGTGTTCCTTTACTGAAATAAAGGTTTGAAAAACACATTATAGGGAAGTTGTAGAGGCCTTACTTGCTGGAAGGGGGGCTGAGAAACTTGACTTCTCAGGAGCTATGCTGGCTGGAGGGCTGCCCTCAGGAGTAGGGAGGGGAGCATGAAAGAAGGGACATTTGTTGCGCACCTACTGGGTGCTGAGCTGAACATTGACTTGGAAATGTGCAGCAAGGCAATTTCTAGAAAGCAAGAATTATCTCCTTGGTAAAGCTGGCTGACAGGCAAGAAAATAGGCTGCCATGAGTGGGGTAAACCCCTGACGCTGAGATGCCCAGGTAGGGGCTGGGTGGCCCAGCAGGCCCTGTAGGCAAGAGCTCAGTGTCTGGGAATACCTTTGGGTAGGAGAGTCTATATCTCCAAGTGGTGTGTGGGTTTCCATGCTTAGAGGCCAGGAACTCATCCTTTTCAAGGGCAAGGAGGGTCAGCTGTACTTGGATCCCAATCTCTTCTCCTGTTACCAGTGGAGAAACTAATGTTCAGCCATGAGTCGCATAACAAAGTGGGCGAGGACCCAGACTTCCTGTCTCATGTCAGGGCTCTATCCAGAACATTGAGAGCAGAGGCCCTGCCTCAGCCTGAACCCGACCTTACACTGCACCTTCCAGACCTTGACAGGAGGGATGGCCAGCAGCTTCTCTGGGGGCCCAGAGGATCCCACCCTGGGGTCAGGCTTTATTCGGACTGGCTGCCCAAAGAGGAGAGAGGTGAGGGCTTGCCTAAGCCTGACTCTGTGGTCCCCAGATGTTCGTGGTAGCTGAGGCCGAAGCGGGCTCCTGCCGTTTGCACGAGTTCACCATCTCAGGCACTACTTACGCCCCGGAGGGGGAAGTGTGAGTACTGGGCGAGGGGGTGCAGGTGGGCGGGGTTCCCAGTGAGCTGGGCTTCACCAGACAGCTCGGAGAGCTGTAAGTGGGCAAGGCTTCCTGGGGCGGGATCGAGAGGCCATGCACCTCCAGGGTCAGGGCCAAATGCCCTTGTACCAAGACCCAGCCCCACAGGAGGCAAGCGGAGCAGCTTGTGCGCTGTGGGCAGTTCGATGGCCTGGTGGAGCTGGCGACGATCTGTGCCCTGTGCAATGACTCAGCACTGGACTACAATGAGGTGAGACCCAGCTCTCTTCCATGACCTCACTAGTATCCAAATGCCCAGGATAGACCCCTCTCCCAGAGTCTCAAAACTCCCAGGATCGGCAGTCCCTGCCCCTTTGGAGTGCCACCCCCAGGAGCACTGCCACCCCTGTGTACCCCTACTGCCACTCCACGGGCTTTGAAACTGTGCCCTAGGGCTCTTGGGCTGTGGAAGACTGTAATGTAAGGGACTTTAGTGCCAGGGTGTCTAGAGGAAGAGATGTGGGAAGTAGGACTAGGGAGGGTGTTTAAAGTAGAAGGCACAGCCCAGGAAAGGCCCACAGGTAATACCAGCCTGATGTGATGCAGGCAGTGAATGCCCTTATCTGCTGCTGCATAAGTGGAATGGAACATGCATAAGGATACTCCCGCCCGGGGGCAGGACTTGACCAGACCAAGTCAGGTCCCGTAATAAGCTGAAAGCAGTAGACAGCCACCAAGGGTTTTGGAGCAGGGGAGAGATATCATCAGATTTGCTTTTACAAAAATCACCTGGGCTTCTGTGTGGAGGATGGAACAGGCAGGGCAAGACTGGATTCAGGAGCCCCTGTGTAGTCCTCCAGGTCAGAGAGTTGCTGGCTAGGACTTCAGGGAAAGAGAAGAAAGCATGGGTTAGAGATTTAGGATGGGGCTTGGTGACTGGTTAGGTGAAAGAGAGGGAGGGTACCTCCTGGTTGCTGTCCTGACTGGGCTGATCACTGAAATGTCAACTATAGGGAGAAGGGGAGGTGGCCTGAGGGGTCACTAAGGAACCAAATCCAATAGGCAGCAGTTGGGGAAATGTCACTGCCAGGCTGGGCACGGGAAGTCAAGCACATGAAAGGTGGGGAAGCAGTTGGTATATGAGGCTCAGTGAGAGAAGGTGGGAGGGAGAGAGCAGGGCCTGGACAGCAGAGTTTAGAAAGAGAATCTGGGGAAGGAGGCTGAGAAGGAGCCTACAGAGAGTGAGGTGGATGGCAGGAAGAATAGGAAGGATACATGTTCACTGATGCCCAGACAGGGGGTGGGGGTGGGGGGGCAGTCAGAAGGGAAGGGAAGCCTCAGTGCCAGATGCTACCCACACCTCATGTCGGCTGGACTAGGAAGGGCCCTACTGGCCTGGTGCAAAGAAGGTTAAAGGTTACTCTGGAAAAGGGAGCTCCAGGGATCAGGGAGTGAGTGGGAGATAAGGCTTGGGGGTCCCCTGAAGGCTGACCTGCTCTTCACACCCTGTACTCTGCACCCCACTAGGCTAAGGGTGTGTATGAGAAGGTAGGGGAGGCCACAGAGACGGCTCTGACTTGCCTGGTGGAGAAAATGAATGTGTTTGACACCAACCTACAGTCCCTATCCCGGGTGGAGCGAGCCAGTGCCTGCAATGTGGTAAGCAGAGTGAGGGCTCTGGCCACAGGCCTCGTAGCTGGGGCTTGTGGGCATCTAGAGAAGAAAGAGAGGAAGACTAGGTCTTGGGAGGCCTCTGGGAGAAGGAAGGACCTCAGACCCTAGTAAGACTTGGCTAGAGAGAAAAGAGAGGAAAAGACTGAGTGTGGGCAAGGACCCAGGGTTGGGAAGTGTACAGTATGGTGAGGAAGTGACAACCTTGTGGCTCTCAGGCTGGAGAGGGAGACGGGGCTTCAAATGTCAGGGTGGGAGGAGGGATAGACACTATCCCACAGAGAGCAAGAGGCTCTTCATGGGATCAAGCAGCTGGAAATAAAGCGGTGAGAGCTCCTGGCTCTACCCCTCACATCCTGACCCTTCTGAGCCCCATAGGTCATCAAGCAGCTGATGCGGAAGGAGTTTACTTTGGAGTTCTCCCGAGACCGGAAGTCCATGTCAGTATACTGCACGCCTATTAGCCCCAGCCTGGAGGCCCAGGGCAGCAAGATGTTTGTGAAGGTGGGAACCGCCTAACTGGCTTGGGGCTTCTGTACATGCGGAGTCCCTGGGAGATCTGATCTTCAGTCCTCTAAAGAGCTAGTGACTGCAACTGTGGGAGACAAAGGGAGGTGTGACACCCATTGTCAAAACAGGGACTCTCAAAGAGGGTAGTCAGCCTGCCATAGGGGAACTGGGAGGGCCAGGCACCAAGGCCTGCCACTCACCATGGTCCCAGCTCTGGGCTTACAAGCACTGCCTTGTCACATGACCTTGGGTTACCTGTGCTCCTCTGGGGGCCTCAGTCTCTCCATCTGAATGGCAGGATCAGGCTGGAAGGTCTCAGAAGCCTTTCACATCTGATGAGGGTTTTGAGGTGGTTGGTGCTCGTCTTTGGTGCTTCATGTTCTGGAAACTGAGTCCAAGGGAGGGAAGTCTCTCATCTAGACTTCTGCCAGTTGCACTGCCTATCACTGCTTTTCTTTTTTTAAAGATTTTATTTATTTGACAGAGAGAAACACAGCCAGAGAGAGAACACAAGCAGGGGGAGTGAGAGAGGGAGAAGCAGGCTTCCCGCCGAGCAGGGAGCCCGATGTGGGGCTCGAGCCTGGGTCTCCAGGATCATGACCCGAGCCGAAGGCAGTCTCTTAACCAACTGAGCCACCCAGGCGCCCCCTATCACTGCTTTTCAACCTGAAATAGGAATGACAGCCCTAACTTCACAATGAAGTGGAGGTTTTAACCATTTTGAAATGTAAAGGCTTCTGTATTGGGATCTCTGGCCACTTTGAAAAGTTAGCATTTGGAGAGCCCTTTGGGGAGAGGGAGGAGACATTGATGGAGATTTTAGAAACTATTCCTAAGGTGAGAATAGGGACAAGAACCAAGGTGAGACCTCCAAGGCTACTGAGGAACCTGTCACCCCCAAGAACACCTTCCCAGAGCCACACCCTCCGCATGGTTCTATTTCTGGTCCCCAGGCAGGGCTCAGCCCACCTCTCGTTGCTGAGCCCCCTACAGAATCGGGGTCCCAGCAGTACCAGATAGGCAGGGTGTCAGGGCTGCCAGTTTTTCCCCCACTTCCCCAAATGCTGCAGCAGACCTTCTCAGCTTTGGGTTGGTAGGGAGAGGTGGTCACCCAATGGGCAGCTACAACCCCTCAGTCCTTTTGGATTTTCTCACAGTGAGGTCCCCTTAGTTCTCCCTCTGAACTTTCAAAGAATGGAATGTGGTCCATATCTTGCTTTGTGTCCCCGTGGATGGCCTTTTCCCATTTCTGGGCCTCAACTTTCTCAGCTGGGCAAGAGGGGAAGGAAGGGGTCCTGACTGACAGAGTTGCCTTTCCCCTCCCCCATGATACAGGGAGCTCCTGAGAGTGTGATCGAGCGCTGCAGCTCAGTCCGAGTGGGAAGCCACACGATACCCCTGAATGCCACCTCCAGGGAACAGATCCTGGCCAAGATTCGGGATTGGGGCTCAGGATCAGACACATTGCGCTGCCTGGCTCTGGCCACTCGGGATGCACCCCCAAGGAGGGAGGACATGCAGCTGGACGACTGCAGCAAGTTTGTGCAGTACGAGGTGGGCACCAGGGCAGGGACCCGGGGCTGGGAGCTATGTGTCTCCCTGCAAAGGCTGGGCAGGTAGGAGGTTGAGCATGCACCCAGGCCCCAGGTGCATCTGCCCTCTCCCTACAGATGGACCTGACTTTTGTGGGCTGCGTGGGCATGCTGGACCCTCCAAGGCCTGAGGTGGCTGCTTGCATCGCACGCTGCCACCAAGCCGGCATCCGTGTGGTCATGATCACAGGGGACAACAAAGGCACAGCTGTGGCCATTTGCCGCCGGCTTGGCATCTTCAGGGAAACAGAGGACGTGGTAGGGAAGGCCTACACAGGTCGCGAATTTGATGACCTTAGCCCTGAGCAGCAGCGCCACGCCTGCCGCACAGCGTGCTGTTTTGCCCGTGTGGAACCTGCACACAAGTCCCGAATCGTAGAGAACCTGCAGTCCTTTAACGAGATCACTGCCATGGTGAGGCCACAAGATGGGATCCTAGTGGAGGTGGGGAGGAGTAGGGGGAACACTGGCCATAGAGCTTAGAAAGAGCAACCCATACAACCTCTGCCTCTGCTTCATTCCTATTTTTTCCAACATTTTATTACAAAAAAAATCTCAAACACAAAAAGAAATGAAAATAGTTTTATTTATTTATTTTTTTAAAAAAATATTTTATTTATTTGACAGAGAGAAACACAGCCAGAGAGGGAACACAAGCAGGGGGAGTAAGATGGGAGAAGCAGGCATCCCGCTGAGCAGGGAGCCCGATGTAGGGCTTGATCCCAGGTCTCCAGGATCATGACCTGAACCGAAGGCAGTCGCTTAACCAACTGAACCACCCAGGCGCCACTGATAATAGTTTTATAGCAAACACCTGTAATATCTATGATCTAGATTCTACAAGTAACATTCTGTTTGCTTTGCAAATATCTATCCATCTATTTATTCTTAATCCATCTTTTCTTAAATATATTTCAAAGTAAGTTGCAGACATCAGTATACTTCACCCTCACATAATGTAGAATGTGTACTCTAGAAAGCGGCAGTTCTTTGTGCTTCTATTTTTTTTCCTTTTTGAGGCAAAACTTACATGCAATGAAATGCAGTTTTGAGCATATCATTCAGTTGATATGTTTTGATAAGTACAGACAAGCATTTGCATGTCATCTAAACCCTTATCAAGATAAGGAACATTATTTCTATGGCCCCATGAAGTTCTCTCATGTACCTTCCCCATCAGGCCCCCCATCTTACAATAGGCCATTTTTCCACCATAGATTGCCTGTCCTAGATTTTCATAAGAATAGGACCATACAGTATATACTCTTGTGTCTGATTCTTCCTTTTGAAATTTATCCATGTTGTTTGGGTATCAGTAGATGATTGTGTTTTTATCATTGAGTAGCATTCCACCATGTAAATATAACCACAGTTTATTTACCCATTCACCTTTGAATGGACCTTTTGTTTGGTCCCAGTTTTCGTTTTGCCTCATTCCGATTCTTGACCCCAATCTCACTCCTGACCTGGCCTCTGTTGACCTTTACTCCCCGTCCTTCACCTTGACTTTACTGCTAACCTGTGACCCAGTCTTGACCTTGATACTGAGCTGGTCACCAATCTTGACTACAGTTATAATCTGGTTCTTGACTTTATTTTTGACCTTTATGTTGGCCTTGAACTTGACCATCTGCATATGATTTTTACTTTGAGCTCATCCCCGTTGTGGGCTGAAGTCTTGACCTGCAGCCTGACCTGCTCCTTGACATTGACCCTGACTCTAAGCCAATACTTTGTGTAGACCTCTAATCTTGACCTTGACTACATCTCCAACATTGACTGTAACTCACTCGTGATGTGGACCATAACCCTGATTTGGCCTCTGACTTTGACTTGATCTTTAGCTTAGTTTAATTTTTAATTTTGAACCTGAGTCCAGTGTTGACCCTGAACTTCACCTTGGCTCCAACCTTTACCTTAGCAATAACACCTACCAGGTCCTTTACCTGGGCCACAACCTCATCCCTGACTTAATCTTAATTTTTCCCCTAACCTCAATTTCATCTTCAATACCACATCCAACCCAAATTTCATCTCTACCGTCATCAGTGATCCACCCTATTTCCCAAGCCCACCTCATCAAGAAGATTAGGACATTCAAATTGATCTTCTTTCCAAAACTGTCCTGGTCTGCAACCGTTTCCTTCCCTTAAGTCTAATCCCCAGCCCAATCTCTAAGTTCATTTTCAACCTCACTCTTTGTTCTATTCAGCTGTCTGCTTCCTTGGGGATGTCCCCTGGGCTTGGGGATAGGCTTAGTTGAAGAGAGTCAAGGAAGGAGAAGTGAAGTTTCTTAGGCATGATCCTACTTAACTTGGCCCCTAGACCGGAGATGGGGTGAATGATGCCCCGGCTCTGAAGAAAGCAGAAATTGGCATTGCCATGGGCTCTGGCACAGCTGTGGCCAAGTCAGCAGCCGAGATGGTGCTGTCAGATGACAACTTTGCCTCCATCGTGGCTGCAGTGGAGGAGGGCCGGGCCATCTACAACAACATGAAGCAATTCATCCGCTACCTCATCTCCTCCAATGTAGGCGAGGTTGTCTGGTGAGGCCCTATATTTCTTTTTCTCAGCCCTCTGGACCAGCTCTAGGTGACCAAGGGAAATGCCTGTTCCTTGGATGGAGCTATAGGGATGGAGGAACACATATCCTGCCCTCGCTGGGACCTTCTAGGGTCTCACCTCAAGGAAGGCAGGGGCAAGAGGCCTTGATGTATGTACCCCTGCCCCCAAGGAGGTGCCTAAAAAGTCCCCTATCATCCCTCTAGTCATAACTCCTACATTTAGAGTTGGCAGTTTGGGGCAGTATTGTGTTCCCAAGTATATGTGAACATGTGCACACAGCTGAATGTGAGCATGGTGTGTGTACCCAAGTGAAAATTGTGTGCACACATGTGTATGTGTGCTCTTGTGCATCTTTGGGCACAAGTATAAGCACAGAGCATTTGTGCCACATGTGAATTCTGCCATCTCTGCATGTCTGAACAAGCATGTAGGTGCCTATGTCTGTGTGTCTGTGTTATTGTGTGGCCTGTGCTAAGTTTTGTTCCTGTCTGTGAAAAAACAAAACAAAACCAAACAACTGTGTATGTACTCAGGCATGTGTTGTCCACATGCATACATGCCTTAATGGAGTTATGGCTTAAATAAGAGAGGCCTAAAGAGCAGATTTTTCCAAGATCCAGAGCTGAGATTGGGGACAGGAGTGACCCAGCATGAGGCAGGGCCATATACACACCTCAGAACTAACAAAGTTAGATGGGGCCCTTATAGTACATGAGCTTCCCAGCCTGGGGTATGAGTAGGTGCTGGACCTTCCAGTTGCTGGGGACTGAAGCCTATGACTCTGGTTCCAGCATCTTCCTCACGGCAATTCTGGGCCTCCCAGAAGCCCTGATCCCTGTGCAGCTGCTCTGGGTGAACCTGGTGACAGATGGTCTACCTGCCACAGCCCTGGGCTTCAACCCGCCAGACCTGGACATCATGCAGAAGCTGCCAAGGAACCCTCGTGAAGCCCTCATCAGTGGCTGGCTCTTTTTTCGGTATCTGGCTATTGGAGGTGAGTGGGGCCCTCAGTGGGGTTTCAGGAGCTTCTTCAGAGCTTCTGTCACTTAGGCTTGCAAACTACAGACAGTGTAACTGAGCCTGGCTTATGCCGAAAGAAATTAGGGGCTCGTGTAATGAAAAAGACTAGCGATGCCTCAGGTATGGCTGGATTCAGGCCTCAGTATCACTGGCATATTTTGGCTCTGCCTCAGCTCCATTATCAGGCAGGTGTCCCTTGCAGTGGAAGGATGGCTGTGGCAGCTGTAGCCCTCATGTTTACTCCATTACAGCCTCAAGTTCAACAGAAGAGAGAACTGTCCCTCAGTAATTTGATTAAAGTCTCAGGCCTGTTGTTGGCCCAGATTGGGTCACCTGCTTCTCTCCTAGCTAATCACCCTGGCAAGGGGTGTGGCAGATGCTGATTGCCAATCAGGGCCCACCATTGTTACCCAGGAGGGGTGCTTGCAAACCACACAGCTCAGAGAGGGAGAGGGTGGTTCCCTGAGAGAAATTCAGGGGATTATTAAGAAGGGGAAATGGATGCCAGAAAATCACAGCTAGGCACTATAGCCAGTTTCCTCCTCTCCTCCTTGCAGTGTACGTAGGCCTGGCCACGGTGGCTGCCGCCACCTGGTGGTTCCTTTATGATGCCGAGGGACCTCATGTCACCTTCTACCAACTGGTAAGTGAGGACAGCCAGGGACCTTGTTGGGGTTATTTCTGAGGTAGAACTCACAGCCCAAAAAGTTGTTGGAGTTCCAGGGGAAAGGGATCTGGAACTCCATGGTTGGCCAATGGCTGTCCCTCCCTACCGCCATGTGCATACATAGACATCCCGTCTGAGGAGCCAAGCTCAGAAGCCCCTGGAAACCTAGAGATAGCAGCCCATCTCCTGAGCCAGAGAAGTGGTTACTCTTGCTCCCAGTCATTTGGTTAGGGGTCTAGCATGGGGCATAACTGTGCAGAAGTATCTTACCTTTATCAGGGACCCCTCCCCCAGAAACTGAGGGCTCAGAGATACGAACCCCTCAAAGGTAGAACTTCAGGTAGCAGGTCAAAGTAAGGGAATTGAGAGTGGAGGGAAGGAATCTGCCAGGCTCCCCTTCTACCTCCATAACAACATACTTCTCGAAAAAGGGATCCACTGACCTCTTAAATTCACCTGGCCAGCAGGTGCCCACAACATGGCTAGCTTAGCTCAGCATAGCTCTAGAAGCAAGCAAGGAGACCCCTCAGCTGCAGTCTGTCAGTCTGTCCCTCTGGGCATTTCCTTTTTTTTTTTTTTAAGATTTTATTTATTTATTTGACAGAGAGATCACAAGTA
This sequence comes from Spilogale gracilis, assembly GCA_004023965.1. Lineage (NCBI taxonomy): Eukaryota > Metazoa > Chordata > Mammalia > Carnivora > Mephitidae > Spilogale > Spilogale gracilis. The sequence goes on from PITA01003625.1 coordinate 47,339, forward strand.
GGCAGAGAGGCAGGCAGGGAGGAGGAAGCAGGCTCCCCGCCGAGCAGAGAGCCTGATGTGGGCCTTGATCCCAGGACCCTGAGATCATGACCTGAGCCGAAGGCAGAGGCTTTAACCCACTGAGCCACGCAGGTGCCCTGGCCATTTCCTTTTTTAAAAACAAAAAATTTTTTTTAAGATTTTATTTATTTTACAGAGAGAAACACAGCCAGAGAGGGAACACAAGCAGGGGGAGTGAGAGAAGGAGAAGCAGGCTTCCCACCGAGCAGGGAGCCCGATGTGGTACTCGATCCCGAGTCTCTGGGATCATGACCTGAGCCGAAGGCAGTCCCTTAACCAACTGAGCCACCCAGGCACCCTCCTTTTTTAAAAAATTTTTAAAAGGATTTATTTATTTATCTGAGAGAAAAAACATGCGGTAGAGAGGAGAAGGGAAGGGAGAGAGAATCCAAGCAGACTCCATGCTGCGCACAGAGCCCGATGCAGGGCTGGATCTCACAATGCTGAGATCAAAACCTGACCCAAACCAAGTTGGACGCTTAACTGACTGCACCACCCAGGTGCCCCTGTCTGGACATCTCCTTTGCTTCAAAGAACCTTCACAGTGAATCTAGCAAAGCCAGTTGTGAATTTTTCATTGAAAGCTGAGAGCTGCATGGATTTAAGATCTTCTTCCTCTGAGTGTACCTGTCTTTGTTAGCTTTTTGTTGATAGAAGAGTTCAAAGGAGGGACCTGACCCTTTGCCTTATTCCCTGAGAGGCTCTGTGATTATAGCAGTATTCATATCTAGGTACAGTCAACTCAGGGACACTTTCTTGGTACCCACTAGTCCTCAAGCATGTGGGCTCTCCTTCCTTTCAGCAGTACAGACCATAGGCCTATACTCTCATCCCAAAGGCTGATGCCCCCCCAGGCCCTGGCAGAAAGCCAACTCAGGCCAGCCTCAGGCACCCCTGCTCATTTAGTTCCTATGGGAGCAGCAAGGTGCAGAGCAATGGTGTGCTGACCTTCCTGCCTCTGCCCTCTTCCAGCACTGTCTCTATTAACCTCCTTTATCTATAGAGCTCAAATCTCCCAGGATACCCCACCCATACCCCTTTCTTCTGAGCCCAGTCCCATATATCCAGCTAGATATCTCCTCTGGGGTGTCCCACAGGCCCATTGCACTTAGCAAAATAAAATCTATCACTTTCCCCCAAATAACCCCTTTCTTCTATCCCCATCTCTGTTCTACTGCTGGCCTGGTCACCGATGCCGGAAAGTTGAGGGTCATGGTAGACACATACCCCATACCCACTACTCGTTAGTTCCCAGTCCTGTTGGTGCCATCTCCCCAGCTGTCTTCAGGTCATTCCATTTCTCATTTATCAATTTGGCCAAAAAATGACTATTAAGTATCAAGTGTATGCCAGTCACCAAGCAGACCAAGGCTCTGCAAAGACCTAGGAAGAGCATGGAAGTGGGCAGTCACATCTTAATATGAAAAGTTTCAGTAGAAAAATACTGGTGGCTATGGGACTTGGAGGTGGTCAAGGGATAGACTAAGGTAGAACTTTCAACTTTGGTTGTTGGAATTTCAGCAGAGCTGCCTGGAACCGCCCTTGGTTCTGGAATGAAGCTGTCAAAAGGGAGCAGAGTGGTTAAAAGCGCAGGGCATGGAGCCTGGACCCAGATACCTGGGTCCACACCCTAGTTCTGCCACACACTGGCTGTGTAACTTTGGGCAGGCTATTTAACCTCTCTATTAGTTTCCTCATCTATAAAATGGATAATAATGGTCCCTACCTCAGCCTCATAAAGCTATCAGGAGGATGAACTGAGTCAATTCTCGTGAAGTGCTTAGACCAACATCTGGCACATAGGAAGAGTTGTGTAAGTATTATTTAAATTAATGAAACATAGCGGAGGCCTTGTAGGGTAAGGTAAATAGGAAATAGCCAGGGAGGCAAAGAGAAGGAGTAGACAGAACAGTGGCGTCACCCAGAAAAAACAAGCCCCCCACCCCCACAAGGCTCACAATGGACCTATGAGACAGAAGTTCCAGCCCTGAGTACCTTCTAATAAACAATTCAAGAGGCCACACTATGACTCATGACCCGGGGCATAATGCTTGCATGTGGCAGATGCACACTGGTAAAACCCAGAAGGTCTCAACTGGGCAGGGCATTTATCTGTTGAAACATCCCGATGTGATCCTGTTTGTCTGTTTGTTTGTTTGCTCTGCACATGCATAAGGCTCTAGGCTTGCACACACTTGAGTGGGAAGTGTATACACTGTGTTTATATGAACATGTCTGTGCAAGCCATTAAGATCTGGAGAAGTGGGGCCTGACCAGAGTGGTACCATACGAAGAGGCACTTGGTCCTCTTGTTCTCTGGGTGGGATCAAATTTTAGGACATTTTCTCTGCTCTGTGATCAGTGCCAAATAAAAACATGCCCTTGTCCTAAATACGGGAGCTTGATTTTTGGAGAAACTCCGCTGTTGCTTTAAATGGCGTAAGAATCTCCATCTCTAAGTCAAGTTTCACATGGTTTCACTTACTTGTGGTGCATAGGGGTAATATAGAGGACAGTCGGAGAAGGAAAGGAAATGGGAAGTAGGGTAATTTTGGGGAGAGAAACGAAACATAAGAGACTTAGGACTCAGAAACAAACTGAGGGTCTTGGAGGGAAGGGGGAGGAGGGATGGGAGAGCCTGGTGGTGGGTATTGAGGGCACATATTGCATGGAGCACTGGGTGTGGGGCATAAACAATGAATATTGGAACACTGAAAAAATTAAATTAAATTAAAAATAAAAAAAGAATCTCCATCTCTTTGCTAAAATAAGAACTCTAACCAAGCAATAGTCTTTTAGGATTTTTCATCCTGCATGAGAGAGAAGAGGAATATGCTAGCGGCTTCTTCTCCCTGATAGTCACCATACCCATATTTATGGAGTATGGGGAAACAGGGATCTATTTACTAGACAGGAGCTCAGACAGCCTGTTATCGTAGATTTTTCTTTGAGGGTTATTTTTATATCACATGGATCCAATTTTTAAACCTTTAGTTGAAAAGATCTCTGTGTTCAGATGATAGTCCAGAGAACAAATTTATGTTATTGGAACAAGGAAGCTGTTTAACTGTTAGGAACATTCACACTCATCTCGGTATTATGGAAGAGAACAGGATAGAAGTTTTCACACAGGTCCTCAGCTCAACATCTTATTGCAGCAGAATCTAGAAGCAAAGTCTATGAACAGGAAGAACACTGTCCCCTGGGACTGCACTGGCAGCCACATCCCCTATAGAGCCCTAAGATCTTCGTAATTATGAAGAAGCCATGTAGTAAGCCCACACCTGGCAATTCATTAATTCATGTTGCAAGCAAAAGGTGACCACCTTTTGGTAGAGCTCAATTTAAGTGGCAGCAATGGAGGGAGATGTGAATGGAATCTTACTTTAATAGCAATGATTAGGGTACATGCAGCCTTTGTCTACCCACCAAAGGTGAACTCTATTCAATTTGGATGATTAGTTTTCATGTATATTTACTTATTCTGTGGTCTCAGTAAATCGCCACCCCCATTCCTGCACCTCCGACATTCAGGGTGCCCCATACACTTGCAGCGTAGAGCCCCCATATCATCCCTCTGATCCCAGGGCCCTCTTCTGTCCTCCCCATCCTAATGCTAGCTGCTCTCCCTCTGTCCCTCTGTAACGCTGCCCCACAATGGCCTGCATTTTTCTCTGGCACAGTGTAGCCCCTCTGACCCCCTCCAGGGTGGGTGCCCCTCCTTGGGCCCACAGCATGGCAGCATTTTGCCCAGTGGTGTATTGTGTCCTCAGAGGTGGGCTGAGGTTGAAATGAGGCTTCCCCGGATGCCTGGGTGGCTCAGTTGGTTAAGTCACTGCCTTTGGCTCAGGTCATGATCCCGGAGATCTGGGATCGAGTCCCACATTGGGCTCCCTGCTCGGCAGGAAGCCTGCTTCTCCCTCTCTCACTCCCCCTGCTTGTGTTCCCTCTCTGGCTGTGTTTCTCTCTGTCAAATAAATAAAATCTTTAAAAAAAAAAAAAGAAAAGAAATGAGGCTTCCCTCTTCCCATACCCCAACCCCTCCTCTGACCACTGTTTTCCCCAACCCCACCCTACCCCACCTTGTGCCCTCAGAGGAACTTCCTGAAGTGCTCCGAGGACAACCCACTCTTTGCTGACATTGACTGCGAGGTCTTCGAGTCACGCTTTCCCACAACCATGGCCTTATCTGTGCTGGTGACCATTGAAATGTGCAATGCCCTCAACAGGTGGGCTGGGCAGAGAGTCCTGGAGCTGGGGTTGAGAGATGGGGGGTGAAGCCTAAGTGTAGGGGCTGAGGGTCAGTCAGGGCCCATAATTGGGGTCTGAGATATCCAGGATTGTGGTCTGAGGATCAGGGGGTTCGGGATTAGGGCCTAAGTGTCAGAAGTGTCCCAAACTGGGCTTTGAGAGTAAGTGGGGCCAGAATCAAGATCTAGGGAGCAAAGAGGGCCACAATCAGGGCCTGAATAAATAAATGGGCCAAAATTGGGTCTCTGAGGTACAGAGAAAGAGTGTCCAAGCCCTGGGACAGGCCACTGTGATACACCCCTCCTGGCTACACTGGTCTCCCAGAAGTAATCCAGCCTGTAGGCCCAATTAGGGAAAGGATGAAGCCCAGGCCACCCTCCCTGCCTCCACATGGGTGGATGGGTGCCCAGAGCAGGGCCTGCTCACATCCTGGCCTGTGGTGAGCACCCTGTGCCCTTGGCAGTGTCTCAGAGAACCAGTCGCTTCTGCGGATGCCACCCTGGCTGAACCCTTGGCTGCTGGCAGCTGTGGCCATGTCCATGGTCCTGCACTTCCTCATCCTACTGGTGCCACCCCTGCCTGTGAGTTTCTGCCCTGACCCAGTCCTCTTCTGCGACAGGGTCCAAACCCTCCTGCAACGGCCTGGCCTGGGATTGGTCCCTGGGCCACTCTGAGCCCTTTTGCTATGGAAAATGCGTAGAGGACTAGGAGTGGGGAGATCTGAACATGCTTGGTACAGACACCGTGTGCCTTGGGGGGCCTCAGACTTGGGGAGCTGAAGAGGTGGAGATAAGACCTCTTGCTGGGGGGAATCTCCCAAGGCCAGGGCAGGAGGAGACTATGTTCCTCCCCAGTGCAGAATCCCTTCCATTTCTCAAGCAGGGCCAGGAGGATTTGGTGATTGGGGAAGGGCAGGGGAGAGCAGGCACTTCTGGTAGAGGAACCAGGGTAGACATAGATCTGGAGGTGGGACGCCAAGGGGCATCTTGAATATGCTCATGAGGAGTCCACTGTAGCCCAGGTGTATGAAGCAGGTAGATGGTGGAGCCACACCTTGAACCACACCTCCCCCCGCCCCAGCTTATTTTCCAGGTGACCCCACTGAATGGGCGCCAGTGGGTGGTGGTGCTCCAGATATCTTTGCCTGTCATCCTGCTTGATGAAGCCCTCAAGTACCTGTCCCGGAACCACATAGATGGTGAGTGAGAAGCTTCAGACTCTCCCCTCGTTGCTTGCCTCTGGCCTGCTTCCCTGCCCACCTCTCCGCCTGCCTCTGCTCCCAGACTGCAGCCTACCTGTCTGTCCAGGAAAAGAAATATTCTTGGATCTTCCAAGTGCAGGACAAGAAAGGACCCTGCTTGGGTGGCCAGGGTCTGTGGTATCTGCAGGGTCTTATGTCATAGGGGCCAAGAGCACTACTCAGGGCCATGCTGCCTCCTTCTCCTCATTTGCCACCAACCCTGGATAGCCAGGCCCACTGTACCCTCCTTTGTCATCTGGCTTCTCTGAAACCAGCCTATCTTTAGACAGGCATTCTCAGGACAGTTTCCTGGGCATGAAGCGGGCAGCAACTGACTTCCTCCAGGACCCCAGACCACACTGGATTGGCCTCTTTGGTGTCGCCTCATAGGAGGGTGGAAGAGAGGGTTTCCTGTTTCTGAGCTCATGGCTCTGGGTCTGCCTTAATCCAGGATTGGAGAGAAAATGGCAGAGTCAGGATTGGGGGCAGTGTGTAGAGAGGTGGGTGAGGCACCCATCTGTTGACCTCTGCTGGTGGAAGAACCTCAGAGAGTGGCTGATTCTGAACCTCCCGAGGGTGAGGGAGGCAGCGTCTTCTCACTGCAAGAGCTGCTTAGAGCGGGAAGAAGCAGGGGCAAAGAAAAAACTCCCTGGTCCTGGGAATGTGAGCCAAGGCAGTAGCCCCCAGGCCAGGCTGCTGCGGTGGGTCTGGATTAGGCCCAGCAATGGCCAAGGCCTGCCCTGGAGCAGTTGGGTCCTTGAGGGCCATCTCTGGCAAGAATGTGTCCCAGCCTCAGGGGAGGGAGCCTGGAATTGGGGGGGGGGCTATAAATAGATCACATGTTTGTCATTCCATAGGGGCCAAGGCAATCAATTGGTTCCTATCTCCGATGCTGGCCAGTGGTCCTGGGCGCTGCAAACATTTTATCTTATTAAAGAGGCCAAAACAAGTCGGCCTCCTCTGTCTGGAGAAGCTGGCCCACCGCAGGTCTGTCCATACCAGACACACACTCAGAGAGACTCACCCTAAGGTGAAGGGGGTGCTCAGCCAAAGCAAGAGCTTGTTGGAGCATATGGGTGAGGGAGCAGGGAGCAAGACAAGACATTTTGCCCCCCATATGGTCCTTTCTGACCCACCCGCTACGGACACTCCTAGGGAGCTGAAGAAGGTGAAATATGCCTATGACTTAAAATTCCATCCTTGGGAGCCCAGGGCCTCCCCATTGCTGGCTGAAGCACAGGAATGGTGTTCCAGGAAATCCACTGGCCAACCTTGATCACACTAACTCACCTGCAAAGTCAAGCCTTGTTGGCAACTCGGGCAGGTTCTCTGTCTTCCTTGTGAACCTTCCCTAGTAGCCACAACTGCCAAGGAGTTCAGCACATTTTCTTGACAAAACTTAGAAAATTTCTTCGCCAATAGGGAAAAGCCTGTGTCTTGAGCACTGTTCAGTACTGGCTGCTGGATGGTGGAGGATTCAGGGTTGGGAGGGCGGCTAACAGGTTCGGGCAGGTTGGAAGGGCTGAGGAGGGAGAAAGCCCTGCTGGGCCATGGTTGGAGGAGATTTCTAGAAGGGGCAAGTCTGAGCAGAGGTTTGAAAGGGGAGGAGGGAACTTGGTGGAGAAAGAGCTAGGCTAGCATGATTTGGTGTCCCTAGTGGGGCTGAGGGTTCAGAGTACAGGGGAGAGAAGTAAGGCTAGAGTGTGGAAACGGCCTCGAATGCCGGGTTAAGGACCCTGGACATTATCCTCATGGCAGCGGGAGCTGCAGAGGAGTGGAAGCATGGAAGGGACTGGGGTAATATGGAGGACAGATGGGAGGGGCAAGGAAGGGAGGCTGATGGGCTGTGTTGAGCTGGTCTGAGGGGAGACACTGAGTCCTACCCAGGGTGAGCTGACTCTGGGCAACACCTCCACCTCTACCATGAACCTGAGATGTTGACTATGGTCCCAGTGAGGCTTGGCTTCAAAGGGTGGTGCCCTGCTGTAGGGAGTGGCTGTGGGACCCACAGGAAGGACTCAGGCTGGGCATCTATGGCCACATCTGAGAGGTGGAGTGGTGTGGGCCTGCTGCAAGCCAAACAGCCCTGCCCTGTGTGGCTGCAGTCCCTCGGGCCTCCTAAAGCCGGGTTGGGTGGGGGTGAGAGAGGGGACCCTGTTACATTCCCAAGCCAGCCTGGTGGCCTTTTAGGGAAGTTTTGCTGGGGTTTGATGCTTGTAGCTTCCCTGTGATTTATGAAGGTTGTATCCTGGGGAGAATTGCAGATGCCTGGTCAGCCCCAAGGGGTGGGGGTGGGGGTATGGGTGTTATAATATGCCCTGGGCTGGGCTGGGGTTATTGAGAGAAAATGTGGAGTGAAGGAAGCCCAGAGGACATCAGAGAAATGTGTCTGGGCAACAGCTGGATAGGTGGGGCTGTATCAGGAGACACGGTGGAACTGGGGATCCCCTGATGAATGCTGTGGGAGAATGCAGCTGTCCTAGGAGAAATGGAGGAGGGAAGGAGCTAGAAGGAACCAGTGTGAATATGCACAGTCACACGTACATCTTTCAGTGTACTCTTGGCTTTTTCTTCCAGAAGAAAAGGACCAGAAGTGAATGCTGGGAACAGTGGAGTCTCCAGTGTGTACCTCAGACTGATGATGCCCTAGCCTTCACCCCTGTTCTCCATACTGCCATCACACTCATCGCTTGCTCACCAGGCCCTGCCAAGAGTCTCTATCCCTGCTCCCGTACACACAGGGGCTCTACAATTCATGTCTCTGGGACTCTCCTGGGAAGTTCACCTATGAAGCTCTAGCCTAGGAGCTGCAGCCTGGGGTCGGGAGTGGGGATCAATCCAGAAGCCAAAGCTGGCAGCAGATCCAGACATGCAGAGCTCTCTATCCCCAAATCCATGAACACACTCTGGAGAAGACATCTCCCTTTGCTTGGAGGCTAGGCATTTACTTGGTGACTGGGCCTCTACACTGATGAAGGACTCCCAGAGTTCTTTCCAGCTCTGACCTCTTGCTTAGTGACTGGTCTGGGGCCTGATCAGTAAGGGAGTGAAGTCCGGGGAACATCTGGCCCCAGCTGTGCACAGCAAGGGCAGACAACCCCCCTCCACTCGGTTTCCACAAACACAGGGCTCATGAGGGCTTGAGCATCTTGCTTTTATATATACAGGGGGTTGAAGGGTCAGAGAGAGGGACACAGTTGTAGTGGAAGGGGGCTGGGCCAGGATCCCCTTCCCAGGAGAAAGCTGACTTGCCTGCCTTGCTCTGGGCACTCCCAGACTCAGAGTTCCCTGATCTAAGCAAATGAGGCATGCCAGGTCTCTCTCGGTGCTACCCAGTCTGCCAAGCAAAGGCTGGATTTGCCCTTCATGACTCTGGTGCCCAAGACCCGAGACATCCTTGGGTATCTGATCACTGTGCCCTTCAGCTCACCCTGTGTGCACCATCCCACAGTCTGCACAGATGGGTGAATCTGAGTGTCCTAGACTCTTGGCCTCACACTTTGACCCCAATCCCACATACACTGAGCTGAAAGGATGTCAATAAGAATGGCTAGTTCAATGGCCCTTCCTCCCCCTTCCTCCTTGGTGGAGGAATGCATGTCGGATCATGTCAGATGATGGGAAAAGTGTTTGATGGACACAAATGTTCTTTTAACTCAGCTTTTACCCCTTTGGCAAAAATTAGGCAAATGGGCTCTAGGTACCGTGGCCTCTTATCCCACTTCTCCTCCCTCCTTTCCTCTCTCAAAGTCACCAGAGAGGCTGTAAGAGAAGCAGAGTTGGACAGGGCTCCTCCAGGCACCAGCACACAGAGATTCTCTGCTTCTTTCCTTCTGGAGGGAAGGCAGACCTTGAGGTGAGGGCAGGTGGCAGGACTCTATACCCATCTGTTGACATGCAGTTGGTAGAGAAATAAAGGCTGAGTGTCTGGGGCAACAGAGGACCGTCACTGTCTGTTTTCCTAGAAAGTGGTTCCACCATCCGCTCTTGCGGTGTCTACCTGGGCTCCCATCACCCACACCCACTCACATCAGGAAACTGGAGCCAAGGTTTGGGGTCCCCACATTGCCAGCAGGGATTGCCATCTTCCTCTGAGATAAGAGCCAGGAGAGGCACTGATTTCCTGACCCACTCTCAACAGGGCAAATGCCTGGTGACAGAGACAGCACTTGATAGTTTGTGTATGTGTTCAAAGCCCTTTGAACATGTTAAGATTAAAATGCCAATCACTGAGGAAACAGGCCTGGGAGGGGTTCATAACTTGGCCTGGGGCAGGGCTAGGCCTGGAGCCTAAATATCATGAGCCTCCAGCCCTGACCATTCCATGGATCCTGCATCTCTCCCTGAGGGTTCTCCCTCTGTTTCCTTCCCCTCCTTGAACCCCAGGTTCGATTTCTTGCCCTTCTAAGCCTAGCTCAAGTGCACCTCCCCAAGGCTTTCCTCAGCTCACATTGTCTAGGGACATTTGAAAGACTGTTTGATATTGACCCCTGACTCACCCAGGCGGCCCCACTCTCTGGGAGCAGGGACTCTGTCACAGGAATAGCTGTGTGTCTCCATCTCTCTCATCTCCTTCCTCTGGAGGGTAGATTCACTCATGAAGTTTCTGTATCTAATCCTCTGCCCAGCTGCCCTGGAAAGGGAAATCAGGCCCTTCCTGCAGAGCCAGAGACAGGACGCACATTGTACAAAATGAAAATGTGGATCCCCTTGTTTAGAAATTAAGACTTTCCTAGCAGTGACAGCAAAGTATGAAAATGAAATGCAGGGCCTTACTGGGCATGGGGTTCTGTGCAACTGCATAGGTGCCAGCCATGACTGGAAGAGACAAAACCCTCCCTCAAGAGCTTCTGGGTTTTATTTCAGGGAAGGGCAAAATTTGCTGCATAGTTCATGGTGGGAGCCAAGAATGGGCTAAAGGCTTCGTCCTTCTGTGTGGTCCATTAGGCCTCTCAGATTCCAAAACCATTCACATGCCTGATCTCCCTGGGCACCCAACTGGCTCCTTGAGATGGGCCAGGCAGGGGTCAGGGCCCCATGTACAGATGAAAACCCCAAAGCTCTCTGAGGGCCTGACTGTCTAGCTGGCTTCATCATGGCAGACAGACAGGACATGGAACTAAGATGGGTTTGGACGGCTTGACTAGGAGACAGGCCAGCTTCAGCACTCCCATCAGCTGCTGGAGCTCATGGCCAGGCCCGTGTAAGTCCAGCCTTGCCAGCCCACAGCATGGAGCCCAACAGGTCAAGATGGAGCAGCCAAGGTAAACAGAGGGTTCCTACCTCACAGCCACTCACCCAAGAGGGAATTCTAGGGCAAGCCCTGGCACACTTCTCACTGGCTCAGGGATGGAAGCTGCCAAAATGCCCAAGGCCTCACCCTGCCCCCTTGACTAGCCCATGATTTTTTGCCCATGCCTCCCACACTGTACCCCACTGAGGGGTAGGAGAGACTCTGTTGGGACCTCACTTGGAGGAATGGAAGGGCAGAATCAGGAAATGAAGAGCTAATGCCCACACAAAGAACTGAGTCCAACTGTCCATGGCAGTTTTAATCGTCATAGCCCCAAACTGGAAACAACCCAAATAACCATCGACAGGGGAAGGACAGCAAGCTGTGGTATGTCCATGCAACAGAATACTCCTCAGTAATAAAATGGAGCAGACTACTTATATATCCCACCACATGGATGAAGCTTAACCCTTTGTGCTGAGCAAAAGAAGCTCATACTGTACAATTCCACCTCCATGAAATGCTAGAAAAGGCAAAACAAATCTCTAGTGACAAAACATACCAGTGATTTCCTGGCACTGGGGTTGGGGAGGGATTGACAGTGAAAGAGCAGGTGGGAACGTTCTTGGGTGACATGATGGCAGGGGGGGAGGTTCCATGCATTTGTCAAAACTCATTAAACTGTGTGCCTAAAATGGGTACATTTTACTGTATGTTAATTATACCTCAATACAGTTTGATTTAGCAGAAAAGAAAGAGGGAGGAGTCAAAAGAGGTGGGTGGGCATATGAGTGCCATGTAGGTGTAGAGGTTTCAGCAGCCTCAGGAGGCAAGGAGACAAGCATCCCAAGGGGTGCTCAGTGTTTTAGGGACAGGGACTGAGATCAGCTCCAAGGGATCCCCACATTCCAGGGGCAGGAAGAGGATGGGGACCAAGAGGAAATGTCCCAAAAGGATGAAGGAGAGCCAGGGGGTTGCAATGGCTCGGATGCTGGGGAGAAGGAGCCCATAGTTGGGGTGGGGGGGTGGTTAGAAGAGGCCAGAGGAGCAGTGCAAGGTCTGGACAAGAGGAGAAGCCAACTATGAGAACCCCTGTTGTGGCTTCCCCATAGATTGCTGACCCCAAAATCTCCTTTTGACAATCTCTGTTAGGCTGGCCCAGGGCCCTGCTCTAGTCAGCATCTAAGGGGCTGAGTGGCACTGAATGATCCCTGGACACTGACAGGCCCAGCATGGGGAATTGAACTGAACTCTGCAAGCAGAGGTGTCATCCCTGCAACCTTGGGACACTGAATGGCTAAGGAGACCCACTGGAGTCTGTGCCAACCCCCTTGAGAGCCTAGGCTGGCCTCCAGGGTGGACACAGGCCACCTCCACACTCCATAGAATGACTAAATTTAGCCTCGCAGAAGAGGCTGTCCTGGGGCTGAGGGCTTGGCAACACTGCCTTGTCTCCCTACAAGGCCTGGCCCACTGCCGGAGCTGGCCACTCGGCCTTTGGGCTTATAAGGCCGGTCTGGCAGCTCTCAGGGACTGGAGTCTGGGGGTGGGCTCTGGGCCAAGCTGGGGAGTCTCCAGCCACTAGCAGACATGGGAGCTACTTGGGCAAGACACTCAACTTCTAGCACCTCAGTTTCCCCATCTGTAAAATGGGGGTTACTACCTACCTCATGGGGCTGTTTAAAAAAAAATCTGCAAAGTATGAAAGTACTGTGTCCCCTGTAAACTCTGACCTCTGCCCTGCCCATCTCTGCAAACCATCCACCCCATAATGCCTAGAACAATCACAGATGTCTGTTTCTGGGGATGCTGGAGTTGGGGCAAGGCAGGAGAGCATAGGCCTCATGGAAAGATGCATTTTATAACCAGTGAAAGAGGCATTAGTCTTATCAACTGCCCGTCTTACTCTGGCAAAGTTATTAGCAAAAAAGAAGAGATTTGCAATTGGGAAGATAAATGTAATTGCTTTTATTTCTTCTTATTTTGGGCATGCTTTGGATATGACAACCTCAAATGAGAGAGTTCCCTGACAGTCTGTTTTCTAACTGTCAAGGTCAGAACTGAGGCTCTAACAGGAGCACAGATGTGTGCTCCAAACAAGGGTGTCTGAGTAGCTACGGAGACCCATCGGAGCCTTGTGCTGAACCACTTGAAGACCTGGACTCATCTTCAGGATGGGCATAGGCCCCCTCTGCACTTTACCAGCTGCTAATTTAGCCAGGCAAAGGAAGCCATCTGTCCATTAGTCCATCAGACTGTCTATTAGTCCATCTGTCCATTAGTCTTTCCAGGCAAAGGAAGCCATCTGTCCATTAGTCAGAAGCCTGGCTCCTTGGAAGTGGGGATAGGGGGTGAAGGAGGAGGTGGAGGAGATCACGGTGATGATATGAAAAGGGTAGGTGCAGATTGGAGAATGACTGCCTGACTTCCTTCCCTTTCCTTCCTCCCCTCTGCCCACTTCACCGAGTGCCTGCTACCCTCCCAAATGTCCAGGAATTATGGGTGGAGGGGGACACAAAGATGGTTCCTGTAGAGCATCAACATCCACCCCACACTTTATTGCAAGCAATTCACATCCTGACCTGCCATTCCAAGAGCCACGGGATCACCTGGAAAGGGAATAGCCCCTTTTATCTGGGAGCAAGAACAGGCCAAGGGGACATGATACCCACAGGTCTGGCTCCCAGCAGCTCTGGATTTTTTTCCTTAGAAAATCCCAGGACATAGTTCTGTCCTGCCCCCTCTTGAAGGTTGTGTTGGACAGACCGCTGGGCCTGAGATTGGTGAGGCTGATCTGTTTGAGAGGGGAGACTTGCCTAGGTTGCTGGAAGGAGCCATAGGCCTGCTGCTCTCTGTGGTGGCCTTTGTTGCCCAGAAAGCAGCTCTACTCAGATAGGCAGCTGGGATTTCCAGTCCTGAAATCTGTCTCCCTGCCTAGAGCAATTTCCCAGCTAAAGACCTGCCAGGACCTATCAACCTTCAGAGTGAGGCACCTTCAACTGCAGGGGAGTTCCCCACACCCCCAGGGGACACCCAGCCTCCATCTCCCATTTCCAGAGGAAGCCCCAAGGACACCTGGCCTGGGTTGAGGGCCAGTAAGTGAGGCCTTCCTGCTTCAAAAAGGGGCCTCCAGTACAGCCCAGGGTAAGTTTGGGCAATTCATTTCTCCTCTCTGAGCTCATTTCTTCATCTGCAAAACAAGGCATCGGGTCAGGGGAGGCCTCCAGTTCTAGGGCTTCGTTTTTTTTTTTTAATTTTGATTTTATTCATTTATTTGACAGAGAGAAACACAGCCAGAGAGGGAACACAAGCAGAGGGACTGAGAGAGGAAGAAGCAGGCCTCCCGCCAAGCAGAAAGCCCAATGTGGGGCTCGATCCCGGGTCTCCAGGCTCATGGCCTGAGCCAAAGGCAGTCACTCAACCAACTGAGCCACCCAGGCGCCCCAAGTTCTAGGGCTTCAAAAGCAAGCATGAGACCTCTGTCCCACCCCTAGTCCCCTGGGGCCCTTGCATTCATGCCCTGGGTTGTGGTTGAAAGTAGGCGCTGCAGCGTATCTGTACCTTAAGATCAATAGTAGCCTCAGGGTTTTGTCCTCAGTGCTGTTGGGACCCATCCCCCTGGGGCCTCTACCTATGAGGGAAATCCCATTATGATCCCCATTTCGCAGATGAGAATGCAAGCTCAGAATGGTGAGGCAAGTTACCCAAGCCCGCATAGGCAGCTAGTGGCAGAACCAAGGATATTAAGTGAGGCTCTCTGATGTCAGGCTTTCCCACTTTTGTCTCAGGAGCCCAGTGGCAATAGGTAACAGATGTGGCCCTTGAATCTTCCGAGCACTTGCCTCCCTCTGCTTGTTTTTGGGAGGTGGAGATGTGGCTGGGACAGAACAAATTATGGGAGAGGATAGGCGAGCTATAGAGAAGCCAGCCCAGTGGCCAGGCTTGGACTCAGAGGGACAGGTATCAATGCAAGCTGGTCTGTAAGGACAGAGGTGGGAGTTCTGCTGCAGGCTCTGGAAGTATCAGTTGTCTGAAATGGCCCTGCTTCCTCTTCTGCTCTCCTGGCCACAAACCCTCCAGGGACTGAGCTCCCCACCTGGGGCCAGGTATAGGTAGACTGGAAGGATGTCAGGATATGGGAATGGGTCCCTTCAGCCTGAGGCCACTCCACCCAAGCCCTGGCCCTGTTCCGTTCCACCATGTTCATGGCGGGCTGACAGCTTTATCTTTGCCTTGTGACGGGTGGCCTGTGGTTTCCTGCCAACAGCTCCTGTTTCCGGAGGCTCAGCAGAGCCCAGGCGGAGCCAGAAGGAGCTGTGGGGCTGGGCCTGGGTGGCTCCACCAGCCCCGCCCCGAACTATCTTTGGGAATTTATTTGTCCACAGGCGCGGCTGGCCCACAGTCCATTGCCTGCCAGGAGCCAAGAGCTGCTCTGACCACCAAGGACTATTTTTCAACCCAAGTGCCTTCAATTGACCCCTGACTCCTGACCTCTGGCCCCAGCTGTCCTGCCCTTCCTAAGGTGCCAGGAAGACCCTAGAAGCTCCACTATAGACCTGTGCTTTAACACCTGGCTCACCTCAAGAGAAAAGGCTGTGCAAGGGACTTAGTTCTCAGGCCCCAGCCTGGCCCAACATGGCACAGCGGCTCCAGGATGAACTGGCTGCTTTCTTCTTTGAGTATGACACTCCCCGAATGGTGCTCGTGCGCAACAAGAAGGTGGGCGTCGTCTTCCGCCTGATCCAGCTCGTGGTTCTGGTCTACGTCATTGGGTGAGTCTGGGCCCCCTTCCTGCCACCCTCATGTACCAGCTTCCAACCTGGGCCTCTCCTCCAGGCTCTAGGATACCCCCATGATCCCAAGGGGCCCCTCTTTCTCTCCATTGGCTGTCATTCTCCCTAACAAACTGTAGTGCTACTTACAAGGAATGGAAGCCTGCTAACTCACTGTCAAGGTAGGAACATTTAGGAAGAGAGGGGAAGTGCTGCCCTGGGTCATATGGTGAACAAGAGGCAAAGCCGTTGTGTTCTAAGGAACTGACTCACTGTTAACGGTCTCTCGAGTGGTGAGTGGGGCCGGAGGCCAGGGCCCCAGCAAACCACAACCAGAGTCCTTCCACTTCTGACCTCCCAGCCAAGCCAGGGCACTGCTAAGAGATGGAGGCCACACCCTATTTTACAAACCACGTCTGATTTTACAGGACTGGCCCTGTTCTCACCTGCCCTGTGTAAATTAGAGGCATCCTGAGATATTTGAAACCCCCAGAGCAAAGAAACTTTCAAATTCGGAACACCTGGTACCCTAATGGTGACCTGTCAGGCAGAGGTTGGAGGTCAGTTCAGGTCCAGGGATGACTGCTCCTTTCTAAGCATCTTGAGACCTGTCCCCCTGTCCCCGGAGTGCAGAGGCAGAAGCAAGGCGGTACTGTCCTGCAGTCTTGCCATCCTAGGAGCCGTGACAGGCCTGGCAGTGGCTTACACATATGTGTGCTTCTGTGAGCACACATGTGCGTGGTGGTGTGTGTACATGTGTGTGTATGCATGTGTTCTCCTCTATCTGGGCACGCGCCTACTGTGGGTAGCTGCTGGGTGTGCCCTGTGGATGAGTATCCACACGTGCATGTCGTGTGGCTGAGGTGACTCAGCACCTGATGTGTGTGCCCCGGGGTGCGGGGGGGGCGGGGTATCACCTCCACTCAGAATGATACTACACAGGGTTCTTGGAGGCCCCAGGACCAATCAAGGAGTTTCAGCTCTTGCTGAGGGGGTTTGGGAATGCCCGGCAGAATCACTGTGCTGTGTGATTCTGAGGGCCCTGCTCCTCTCTTCCCCATGTCCCCATTTTTGCTGTGGGACTAGAGCCCAGGGAGGGTTGATTAGGAGGCCAAACAGTGACCATATTGGTCTGGTCCCTCCAGAGCCTCTGATATCCCAAACAGCCTTCCCTCTACCCCATCTGGCCCCCAAGGCCTCAGAGCTGGTCAGGTGAAGTCAAAGCCAGGACCTAGCCTGGTGACACTTTTCAGCCTCTGCTTCCCTCCTGTTCACAGACCAATTTGACATCTGCAATGTCATTTGAGTTTATGAGGAAAACTGAGGACCAGAAAGGAGTAGTGGGACTTCCAGGTCACATAGCAAGTCCCAGCTAGAACTGAGGCCTCTTGACACCCAGGCCTCAGCACTGCTTTCTCCTTTCCCACATCACAAAGGCTCTGAGAACGTTGTAATGGGATACAAGGCACAGGATGGGCCGAAAAGCTCCGCATTAACTGCACTCCTGACCCTCCAGGGAAAAGAGATTGCCTGCCCATGCCTAGCCCACCCTTGACCAGAGGAGGCTGGGAGAATGTTGTCCTCACTGTGGCCGCTGTTGCTCCTTATTTCTGCTTTCAGGTTAGCAGGGAGTAGCACCAGGGCCCTCTTGTGTGTTGGTCACAGAAGGTCAGAGGGAAAGTGACGGTCCTCCCACCCTGCTTCCCACTGTACCATATGCCGCAAGCCAGCATCCAGTCCTGAACACATACCTCCAGTAACAGAGACCTGCTTATCCTCCTCCTTGCATTCCTCCATCCCAAGGACAGTCTACTCAGTTTCCACAGGGATGTGGCCTCCTCACTGTTGGTGAGAATCAGAGACACTGGGTGATTTAGCCTGGATCTCACAACCAGAAAGAGGCTGAACCAGATTTGACTCTAGCAGTATGGCTCCAAAGTTGGCCTTGATATCCTGGAAAGGAAACATCCTCAGAGAGGGGCATTGACTTGCCCAAGTCATATAGCAGAGAGCAGAAGGCAGGCTCCCCCCCCCCCTCCCCACAACCCCACCCTCAAGCCCAGACTTCCTATTCTGACTACAACTCCTACTGTCTCTAGCACCCTCATCTGGCCACTGGCCACTGCTTTGCTGACCGATCAGCTGCAGACAAAAACTGGCCTGGACTTGGTCTCGCTATTTCAGGTTTTAGTTTCCCAGCTGTTCCGTGCAGCAAGGGTGGGGGAAACCCTCTAAAGACATCGTACACAGGCTTTTTTCTCAGGAGGGATGCATTTCCTTAATTAGCCCCTTTCCCAAGGCCCCTGTCTGTCTGAATGTCTGGTCCTGTGGGTGATTCAGGGTAAAAAGGTGAGCATGGGAGAAGAGCCAGACTCCTGCATTCCAGAGACAGAGGCATAAACCAGATGGAGGATGAGCAGACACAAAGACAGAACCAGACAGAGGGACAGACACTGGCATACAGGCACTCAGATGAAGGGTGGTCCTGAGACTGAGAGATGGTGAAGTACTAAGACAGAGGCAGAGAGGCTGAGATGTTGACAACCCAAGCAGATGGTAAGAAGGCAAACTGATGTTGTGTTCTCTGTCAGTCACGCTCTTCTAGGAAATCCAATGCAAATGGAGGGAGCAAGTGGGCCTGAGATCCTGGTGGGCTGAGCTAAGATTTCACTCCTTTTGTCTCAAATTAAAATGGTTAATTTGCAGTTAGAACTGTCTCCTGGAAGGTGATGAGCTCTCTGTAACTCAGTATATAGGCAGCAGGCTGTCATCCATTTGACCTAACAGGCTCAAATCAGGAGTATGCTTGGATATATCCCTGCCTGGAGGGCTCTGGTTTGGAGAGGACCTCTCCCAATGCTGCTTGGTAAGTGGAGCCTGGAAAGGCTTTCTGGAAGAGATGACAGAGTGGTGGAACCAGCCTTGAACAAAAAAGCCTGGGGGCTATAAGCCAGGCAAGCCTGCTCTTGGCTTTCCCTTTGCTGCTCCCTGCTACCCACTCCACCCCATCAACTCCCACACAGAGCTCTTGAGTTCACATGCTTCTGAGATTATCAAATGGGTCCTGGAGCATCAAGAATAGGATAGATACAAATTACTTCTGGGAAAAATGCATTCAGGGACATTTCTACGGCATATTCTCTGTGCCTGTTGCTGTGCTGGGATCCACAGGACACAGGTGGGGTACAGGGTGGACAAAGGAAAAGTGAGGAGTGGAGGATGAGTTATCCAGGATTCCTTTGGTTCTTAGAGAAGAGTGAGTCAATTGAGTGGTTTATGGACCTGAAAAAAAAATATCCATGCAGTCTTCAGGCCTGGCTGGACCCTCCATGATGAGAGCACAGAAGGAGCAAGTCCTACAAGGAGACAGGAAATTCAGGTTAGTTCCATTTGGGTGCTCCAAAGATGATAGCCAGGATTTTCTTCTCTTCCAAGCTCTGTTATCCTCTGGGCTTCCTTCTTAGCAGTCTCTCTGTCCTCATAGTGGCAAAATGACCACCAGCAGCTCCAACCTTATATCACACCAGTTTAGCCATCTCTAGGGCATAAGACTGTCTCCTTTTCCAGAGTTCCAGCAAAAGTCCCAGATCCAATTCTTACTGGCAGAGGTCAGACCAAGTGCCTACCACAAAACTAATTGTTGTGGTCAAGGAAATGAAAAACCCTAGTTGGAAGAGTCTTGTTGTGTGTCTACCTAGTCCAGACACTCCTGCTGGAAATCAAAGTGTGACCAAAGGCCCTGGGGTAGGAAAGGAACAGCAAAAGAGTCACTAATGTTAGACCGTGGAGCATGAAAGGACCCAAGGGAAAGGAGGTGGTGGTGGGGGGTGAGCACAGCCACTGATTCAGGCCTCTGAATGCCAGACTGAGGAACATGAGCTTTCTCCTACAAATTGTGGGGAGCCATAGATGTATGTCTAGCAGAGGAAGGCCGAGGGAAGGCAGGGGATGGGGTGAGGGCAGTGTTAGGAGGAATGGAGGAGGAGGCCATGCCAAGGCAGAAGCAGTGAACATGGAAGACAGAAGTAGTCATCCTGGTGGGCCCCACACCAGGGAGGTGTGTGTGTGGATGGGGTGCCCACTGCTTAGTTTCTGCCCATCATTGCTGCAGCAGGCCATGGGCCCAGCACAGCCAGACTTTTTGACTTCTCAAGAGCAGTGAGAAATTGGAATTTATGAGCAAAAGGAACCTCTTGGTATTTACGGGTTGGTGACTCATTAAAAAAATGTTTAAACATGAATTGTCAGCCTAATTTATCAGCAGACAACATGTAGACTAATCTCCAAACACTCAGTGTGGGCCCTAGCTCTAAACTCAATCCCTCCTGGGCCTGGAATCTGGTCTCGCCCCTCCCCAAGGCTGCTGTGTCCCATAGCAGCTGCCTGGTCTGGTCAGCGCCTGCCTGTGGTTGCATCTTGTGTCCCCAGCAGCCACAACATATCATCCCATCCCCATGCCAGAGTTCCTCTGCCATCTGTCCTGGTTACTCTCATGTCTCAGCCTCTCATGGCAAAACCCCTTTCAGTCCTTAGATGAAAGCCAAGAGGAGAGAGGACTCCAAAGAATGTGGGGATAATGGAGAAAGAGGGTGTGAGGATGATGCCTAGGTTCTGAGCAGAATGGGGTAGGTATGGTGCCATTCTCCAAGATGAGGACACCAGAGGGACAAGTTCTGTGGAGGACATGAGGCATTCAGGTTGGTCCCACCGAATTTTTGTTTTGAGATGTCAGTCAAATGCCATAACATTCACCCTCTAGGAATATTCAGTTCAGTGGCTTTTTGCATAATCACAAAGTTGTGCTACCGTCATCACTATCTAGTCTACAACATGTTCACTACTCCAGAATGAGACTCTGTACTTAGCAACAACTGCCCATTCTTTCTCTCTACAGCCTAATGTGCCAACTCTGGACATCTCATAGAAATAAAATCATATGTGGCCTTTTGTGTCTGGCTTCTTTCACTTAGCATAATAATCATAAAGTTCTATGTTGGTTATAACATGTGTCAGGATTTCACTCCTTTTTATGGCTGAATACTATTTCACTGTATGGCTATGTCACATTTGAATTATCCATTCATCAGTTGATAGTCATTTGGGTTGTTTCCACTTTTGCTTCCCATGTATAATGTTGCTGTTAACACTTGCGTACAAGTTTTTTTTAAATTAATTAATTTATTTTCAGTGTTTCAAGATTGATTGTTTATGCCCGACACCCAGTGTTCCATGCAATACATGCCCTCAGTACCCACCACCAGGCTCTCCTATGCCCCCAACCCCTCCCCTCCAAGACCTTCAGTTTGTTTCTGAGTCCAAAGTCTCTCATGTTTCGTTTCCCTCCCCGAATTACCCTACTTCCCATTTCCTTTCCTTCTCCTACTGTCCTCTAGATTACTCCTTATGCACCACAATTAAAACCATGTGATACTTGACTTTCTCTACTTGGCTTATTTCACTCAGCATAATCTCTTCCAATCCGATCCATGTTGCTACAAAAGTTGGGTATTTATCATTTCTGATGGAGGTGTAATATTCCATCATATATATATATATATACCATATCTTCTTTATCCATTCATCTGTTGAACAGCACCTTGGCTCTTTCTATAGTTTGGCGATCGTAGCCATTGCTGCAATGAACATTGGGGTACATATGGCCCTTCTTTTCACTACATCTGTATCTTTGGCGTAAATACCGAGTAGTGCAATTGCAGGGTAATAGGGTAGCTCTATTTTTAATTTTTTAAGGAATCTCCATACTGTTTTCCAAAGTGGCTGCACCAACTTGCATTCCCACCAACAGTATAAGAGGGTTTCCCTTTCTCTGCAGCCTCTCCAACACTTGTTGTTTCCTGTCTTGTTACTTTTGGCCATTCTGACTGGTGTAAGGTGGTATCTCAGTGTGGTTTTGATTTGAATTTCCCTGATAGCTAGTGATGATGAACATTTTTTCATGTGTCTGTTAGCCATTACATACAAGTCTTTGTATGGACATACTTTCAGTTCTGTTGGGTATATTGCTGAGTCAAGTGGTAATTCCATATTTAACTTTTTGAGGAATTGCCGGGTTGTTTTGTAAGGGTTTGAGTTGAGTTTGAGGTACCTCTCCTGTGTGATGTCTGGGGCGAGGGAGCAGGGGAGGGAGAAGGAATGGGTGTCACAAAACATTGGGTCATATAGATATGTATATAAGATTCTTGAGTGCGGAATTTTGGTTGGCTTGGTTCGCTTCTGTATTTTTAGCACCTAGAATACTCCTTGGCACATAATAACGGCTCAATGAATAAATATTTGTTGAATGAATGTGTGGAATTAGATCTCCAGGGAGACTGCAGAAGTGGTGATAAAAATCTGGGGACATTGTGTATTTGTGACAGCTTACATGAGGTTCTGCCTGGGGTGAGAAGAGAAGCCAGGGGGACGGGAGCAGGTGGACATATAAAGAGGAATTACTGGCTCAAGACAGTGAAAATAAGAGGATTATTTATTATGTGCCTACTGCATGCTAATTTCCTTAATGAAAACTCATGGGAAATCCCCTAGTCACCTAACTTGCTTTCTTCCTGGGACCCAGCCCACAGTTCAGTACATAGGAGGGCCTTGCTCATATTTATTGAATGAACAGCAGCATTTTTGAGGTAAGTGCCATCACATCTGTTTTACTGAGAAAGCCAGGACTCAGAGAGGTTTAACCTTTAACCTGGTGAGGCTAAGATCACACAGCTGGTGAGTGGCACAGCTGATACCTGAATCATGGCTTCTGTTACCATTCGTGGGCCACACTCTTGGGTACTCCACTATGTGGAGGGGTTCAGAACATGGAGCAGCTCCCCAGCATCCCCAACAGCTCCTCTGAGCTTGGGCATGAAGTCAGGATCCTTCCTGGAGGAAAAAGAATGAGGAGGGTAAGGGTAGGTGATGCCCCCAGTTTCCCTGATAGGCCTGGAAGCACTGAGGACTGGAAGCCTTTGTCATGCCTTGCCTGGTGCCATCTGGGACCTGCAGAGAGCAGCAGTGACTATGCTCAGGCTTAGGAGGGGCACCTCCTGGGCCAGGCTGGGCGAGGGCCTGGAGAAGAAGTGGAGGATGGGAGGGGAGAGGAAGACTTGGGTGGGCTGACTTCCTAGGGCCTGGGGCTGGGAGACAGTGCCCAGAGATCTAGCACTGACTCTGGGACTAAGGTGCCCAGAGGACTGCAATGAGGCCTGAACTCTGGGGCTCCAGAGAGCGGCTTTGAGCTCTACGTGGGCAGTCAGACAGAGCCACAAGTGTGCTCACAGATTTCCCCCAGAGATACACAGCTACATACTCTGATGGGTACCACAAATGGACATGCACACTCAAACACAGTCACATTGAATCTCCATGCAGTCTTTCCTGAAGGAAATGGACCATACCCAGGACTCTTAGTTATAAGCAACAGAAACCAAACCCAAACTGGCTTAAAGAAAGAAAGAGAATTTATTAGCTCATGCATGTAACAGAAAAGTCCAGAAATAGATTTTTTTTTTTTACATGAATCAAGCATGGCTAGATCCAGGTGCTCGGCCATTGTCAGGAGACTGTTCTCTTCCATCTCCTGGCCTCACTTTCCTCTAAATGGCTTCATTCTCAGACTTACTCTCTCTGTAAAGTAGCAAGATGAATAACCATAGTTTGGTCTTTTTCCTACCTTGCTTTGCTACCTAACAAAAAGGCCCAGTACTTCCCAGAAAAATCCTAGCCTCCCTGCTGAAACTCCCCAGGTTGTGTGTCCGTCTTTAGGCCTATCCCTGTTGCTAGAGCAATGGAACACTGGTTGGCAAATCTTGGTCATGTGCCCCACCCTCCCTACACACAAGGCTAGGAGGGAGGTCAATTTCACTGACCCTCCCAGACAGAAAGTGGAGAACCCAAAGGAACAGGGGTTCCTCATGTTAGGAAGGGAAGGGCAGAATTTCCCAAGGAAGCTGGGAGGTCTCCAGCCTGAACCACTCCACAAGGACCTTGGGCATGAGAGTTATGGTCCAAGAAGCTTTGTGTCTAGGCCCCAGCAAATCCCTGCTCTTGGAAAAGGATCTGAAAGAGTCCTTTAGTGGATCTCCTCTCTGGGAATTAGTATTTTCCTAGTAAAAAGAAGAAGGGAACATCAGTTACAGGCCAGCCCAGGGAAACAGGTGAGGCTCTCCTGCCCCCCCAGCCCAAGATGTAGCTTTAAGAACAGAGAATGGCTCAGAGACACATCTGGAGAAGGTAAGAGAAAGTATTTGACATGTCTAGCTAGTGCCAGAAAGCAGAGCAGCCCACATAGCCTCGTGCCATCTTTGAATGGCCTGGCCTAGCTCTGACTCCTTTAACCCCCCAAAACAACCCACAGGTGGGTCTTTGTCTACGAGAAGGGCTATCAGACTTCAAGTGGCCTCATCAGCAGCGTATCTGTGAAATTCAAGGGTCTGGCCGTGACGCAGCTCCCAGGTCTGGGCCCCCAGGTCTGGGATGTAGCTGACTACGTCTTCCCCGCCCAGGTGAGCTGACTCAGGGGCACACTTTCCACCTACAGGAACTAGCTCTCTGTGGGGGTTTGGCTCTGTCCAAATCTCCCTATTGGACTAGTCTGGCTCCCATCTCCCTCTGGGCCTCAATTTCCTCAACTGTGAATGAGAGGCAAAAACAGGTTATAATATCATCCCATTCTGATGTCACGGGGTATGGAGGTTGCTGGGTACCATGTGGATTCCAGGGGCTTGTTGGGCCGGTACTTGTGTTCTCAGGGCTGTTCTCCCAATTCAGAGCCCTGCCCTTCCCTCCCCTACTCCTCATTTCTAGGGGGACAGCTCCTTCGTGATCATGACCAATTTCATTGTGACCCCCCACCAGGCTCAAAGCTACTGTGCAGAGGTGAGGACTGCTAGCCATCCCTTCTCCCCACTTCCCTGGACCCACAGGGAAAAATAACATGGAAGAAGTCCCCTTAGGCACTGAAGATAGGCTTCCTCAGGGCAATGGTATGGTGGAATTTTAGGCATAGATTCACAAAAAGTAACAGTCTGCTATTGGCAGTGAGTCTTACCTCCCAGCTGTGTGTCAAGCAAGACGCTGAGCCTCAGTGTCCACCCAGTCCCCAAGCCCTAACATCTCTGGTCCCTGCCTGGTGACAATGGCATAGCTTGGCATGATCCCAGAGGGGTCCCAAGAGGGGACCAGGGAAAGAAGCTGTTAAGCATAGGTCACCCCAAAGCTAAGACTGCCTCACTATTTCCCTAGGGCCCTGGCAGTGGGAGGGGCTCTCCTTAGTACACTACTCAAAGGGCCTCGGATCAGCAACTCTCCCTTCCCCTAGCACCCAGAAGGGGGTACATGCACGAATGACCATGGCTGCACTCCAGGGAAGGCAGAAAGGAAGGCCCAAGGTAAGGTTGGTGTCCTCCTGTCCCCCTGCATAGCCCCTGTTCAGCTCCAGACTTCCTCTACCAGGAAGTCCTTCCTGCTTTCTCCTTCCTGCCATTCTTGCCTTGGCCTGCCCTGTCCCAGACCCAGCCACATTTCTGTCCTCACCTTTCTGTTCTTGGGTGTCTATCACTGGGGGCTCTTGGGGATGAGGGGCCTCCTCTCTATCCCCAGCTTGTAGTGGACACCCACGGGTTCCTCTCTTGCTCCAGGTATACGCACAGGCAAGTGTGTGGCCTTCAATGACACTGTGCAGACATGTGAGATCTTTGGCTGGTGTCCTGTGGAGGTGGATGACAATGTCCCACGGTAATGCCTTATCCATCAAGGGAGCTGGGAGCAGGTGCCCCATCGCAGACAAAGGGGCATCTGGATCCGTGTTCTGGAAAGGATCTGTCCTCCCTTCTTCCAACCCCACCCTTACCCCATTTGTGTGGCCCAAGCCAGTGATTCCCCCTGGCTCCTGGTCAAGGGCCCTGAGAGTCCATTACTACAGCACACCCATCTCCCCCAGTGCGAGGGCCCAGGGTGAGCCCATGGGACTCACACCCCAACACAGATAACAAACACTGCTGGGCACATGAGGGACTCCTGAGGAAGGAACGGTAAGTGAGTAGAGTATCCTCCAGCCCTGCCCTTCTCCAAGAGGCTGAGAACTTCACTCTCTTCATCAAGAACAGCATCAGCTTTCCACGCTTCAAGGTCAACAGGTTTGTAGGAAAAGGGGGCAGAAATGCAGGCACGCCCCCCGCCCCCTGCCACCAAGGCTGCTCCAGCTGGTCTCAATTATCTTCGTCACCTTCCACTTCTGCTAATTTCACTGTTGGGGCAGAAGTCTGAGCTGGGCTCCTGGGGTGGGCTGCCTTTAGTCTCAAGGGCTGTGGAAGGGGGTAGCTGCAGAGCTTTTGAAGAATCCCCAGAGCTTTGGGGCATGGTGGGACCCCTCCCAGCTGGCATCCTGCTGCCATTGATGCCTTCCACCCCCATATAGGCGCAACCTGGTGGAAGAGGTGGATGCAGCCTACATGAGGACCTGCCTCTATCACAAGATCTTGCACCCACTGTGTCCTGTGTTCAAGCTCGGCTATGTGGTACAAGAGTCAGGACAGAATTTTCGCACCCTGGCTGAGAAGGTACGGTGCCAGGAGGGTTGGGTCCTGGAATCAGCAGGTCAAAGAAGGCTTTTCTGTCCCAGATAATGTCCCCCTCAAGCCTCTCTGGTATGGGCTGAGTATATATATGAATTATTCTCTAATACTGGGTGGTACGGTGTCCTGCAGGCCTGAGTCCTCAACAGGGCCTGGTTGGTGGGACCTGATACAGAGGAGGTGCCCAGAATGAATGGTCATGGGCGGAGATTTATACCTGGGTGTTTGCTGAGGTCACACTGTTTTTTAAATATGGGGTAAAAGCAGTTTGAATTCCATGCCCTATGGCCCTGAGAAGGTCTGTGCCCTGCGCGGGAATCTTGAGAATTCCAGAATCTGGGATGTACAGTTACCTGGGGTTCCAAGAGAAGCAGTACCTTTTAAGGAGCACAGACCTGTCTGTGTTCAAATCCTGGCTCCACCCCTAAGGAGCACACTAGTATCTTACCTTGAATGTATCTGAGTACCTATATAGTGGGGACAATAACAGTACCAGGTCCGCGGGGTTGTCTTGAAGATCAAGTGAGTTCATGCATGGGATGGCATTTATCACCTTAGTGGTGACCCGGGGGTTCATGTTCCCACGTGATCATTATCAGCCTTCTACAGCTGCCGAGTTAGGGATGCAAATCAGCTTTTTTTCTGTGATATCACACATACACACATAAAACTTGCTCACAACACATTTATCTAAAACAGGCATCAGCAAAATTTTTCTTTAAAGGGCAGAAGTTAAGGATTTTCAGTTTTGCAGACTGTATGGACTCTTCTCCAATCTTATTCAAGTCAGCTGTTACAGGGCAAAAGCAGCCACAGAAAATATGTAAATAAGTTCAGCCCTTTGGTCTCAGTTTGCCAAACCCCGGAGGAGGTTTACAATCGTAGCAACACACACAATCAGAAAGCTGAATGTTAGACTTCCCTATTGCTAAAGTCTCCCTGCCACCCATATTAGGAGCTGCTCACCCCTCACAATCCACAAATCCTTGCATACCTACTCCTGCCTAGTTGCCCAGTTCCACACCTGCTCGGACCACTTCCCAGCTTGCCTGTTTCTCAGCCTAGCCCCATTTGCCCCTGATCCTCACCTTGCTTGGAGGAGTTTCGCCTTCTCAGAGTTTTCTCTTCCCAGCCCAGCTCTTTACAGGCTCACTCTTTAATTCAACATTATTTATTTGCCTTCCACACTGTTACTTTCACTAGGGACTCAGGAGTCAGTGACAAATGAAACAGACAGCCCCCCACCTCACGGAGTTTATAGTCTTAGAAGAGATGGGTTAATAATCACACAAAATAAATATATGATTTCAAAGTGACAAATGTTCCAGGACAAAACAGAGGGATGAACAGGCACACGTTTTTAGACTGGAGGTGATCCTTAGGGAAGGCCTCCCAGGGTAAGTGACCAAAGGATAAGAAAGAGTCAGCTTTGTGAAGCTGTATGTGCAAAGGCCCTGAGGTAGAAAGAACTTGGTGTATTCTAGAAGCCATCAGAAAGTTGGAGTGTGATGCGTGGGACGTGGGGCCAGAGAGGGTGACTCCTGCTATCCAGCAACAGCTTCTTAGTATCTCTTCTCAAACAACAACAAAATATGCTCCCCACTTCAAGAGATTGCTGGCACCAGCGTAAGATAGGAGTTTCTTGATCCGGAAGTGCTGGGTTTTAAACATCCATTGTCCCTGCAGGGTGGGGTAGTCGGCATCACCATTGACTGGAACTGTGACCTGGATTGGCATGTGCGGCACTGCAAACCCATCTATGAGTTTCATGGACTGTACGGGGAGAAAAACCTGTCTCCGGGCTTCAATTTCAGGTGCCTGCCAGGACCCTGCCAGTGCACCCTTCCTTGGGCTCCCAGAGGGTTGAGGGTTTTCTTGTGGGTTTTCTACTCTCAGAACCCCTTGAGGCCCAGTAAGTGTCCCCAGGAAGAAAGCAAAGGAAGCTGGGAAGCTCCCACCCTCTTGGGACTGGCCAAGCAGGGAGCCCACAGGGAACAAGACCTTGGCAGGCTGAGCCCCTACCCTTTGAGGCCCACCGTTTGAGGCAGGGGAAATCACTGGCACCAGGAGCTAGAATGAGGACTGAATACAGCATTCCTGGAATGAGGCTTGGGGTGGTGGGGGCATGGGACTGTCCTCATGGATCTCTGAGGGCTCCTGCTGAACTCCAAGAACACTGGACCCAAAACTGTTCTCCAACACCCTGTTCTGCAACCTCGCCCTTTCCCCAAGGTTTGCCAGGCACTTCGTGGAGAATGGGACCAACCACCGCCACCTCTTCAAGGTGTTTGGGATTCGCTTTGACATTCTTGTGGATGGCAAGGTGAGTGTCCAGTGTGAAGGACGGCCAGAGACATATTCTTAGTTCTTGTGATTGCTTGTTAGTTGTCTATGGTCATGGACAACAGGAAGTTGACTGGGCTTCATTCAGCAGTTTCACTGCTGATAACAGATGGGCCTGGGTACCCATCAAGGGTAGGTCTTTCCAGCCAGTGACTTCACCTCCTCCACTACTTCCCTGTGTCCAGGGAAGCAGAGCCAAAGCCAAAACCCAGGGCTTCTAACCAGCAACTGGGTTCCCGTGTAGAGCCAGAGCTGTGGGGAGCAGGCTGTGGAGCCAGCTAATGGTGGGGGCAGAAGGTAGAAAGAGGGAGCTCCTTGCCCCAGGTCTGGCCTTGGTGTTTCTGAGGAAGGCCTTTTCCACCTGGCTCCTTCTGACTGTTAATCCTTCTCTCCTGGGCCCTGCCACCAGGCTGGGAAGTTTGACATCATCCCCACAATGACGACCATTGGCTCTGGGATTGGCATCTTTGGGGTGGTAAGTGTTAGGGTCATAGCATCACAGGGTCACTGTACTAAGGTCAGTCACTCCCCTTTCACATCTCAGTGGCAGCGATAAGCCTCTTACTGCATCCTTACTGACCCACCCCACTACCCCAGACCCTCAGTATGTCTGAAGGTCTGAAACTGAGGCCCAGAGCTGGGGCAGGATAGAGGTGGGATGGGGTGGTTTTGATCTCCTGAGAGACCCGCAATGCCTCCTCCCCTTGCTTCCAGAATCTGAGGTCTGGATAGAGCAGTATTGAGCCAGGCCCTCCAGCCAGAAAGGATATGTATGGGATGTGGAGGGTTCTGTCCCTGCCCCCAGATTTCCATGCTCCATCTGCCTCTTCCCTGCCCTCAGGCCACAGTTCTCTGTGATCTGTTGTTGCTCCACATCCTGCCCAAAAGGCACTACTACAAGCAGAAGAAGTTCAAGTATGCAGAGCACATGGGACAAGGGGCGGTAAGAGAACTCCCTGAGTCGGGGCCTTTCTTAGGCCTTAGGCCCACATATCTGTGTTGGGGGTCAGCAGCTTCCCTGAGGCTGACTTTTTATTCCCTCCAATGCTTACACAGGGTGAGCGTGACCCCGCAGCCACCAGCTCCACCCTGAGCCTGCAGGAGAACATGAAGACATCCTGACCCTCAGCCACTGACTCCTGACTGGACACAGCATGAGGCTTCGGGCGGGGGCCCTGGTCGGGTCCCAACCAGGACACAATGGTCTCTGCAGGAGCTCTCCACTCTCTTAAGCAGGCAGACACTAGGTCTCAGCAGCTCAGGAGGAACACTGGGAGGGACCTGTGCAAGTCTGGGCTCTAGCCCCAACTCCACAACCTGCAAGGGAGCTTCACCCCAGCCTCGGCCACTCAGGGCCGGGGGGATGGCGTGGGGGGTGGGCTAGGGCTGAGCAGGGCTCCTCTCACAGTCCTCTATCAGAGCTATGCGCTTCTCACTCTGGACCCTCATGCACTGCACTGCCTCTTGTCTGTAGATTCATGCTGTCCCATACGGCAGACATTAGCCACGATGACCATTTAAAATTTATATTAATTTAAACTGAATAAAATAAGAAAAATTCAGTTCCTAAAACTAGCCAGCCATATTACAACAGCTAAATAGATACATGTGCCTAATGGCTACCATATTGGACCACACGGAATATTGTAAAAAGTTCTATTGGACAGCTCGACTTGAGTCCTGTTTCTTCCTGGCCCCAGATTGTCCTAGGGAGCTTATCAACAGTGCAGGCACCTGAGCCAACTTCAGATCTCCCAAACCAGAATCTCTAGGGCTGGCCAAGGATATGCAAGAATGGCAAACTCCCTAGGCCATTTTAAAGACTAAAGTTTAAGAACTGTGTTCCCAACTGGATAATCAGATTTTAGCCTGGGCCTGCCTGACCTGGCAGATGCAGGCTTTGAGTAGGTGTGTGGTGTACTTATAAGTCACATGGTGTCTCATGTACACTCTCCTCCACATGCATACGCCCCTCCCATCTATACTCTGGTTTTGAAAAGCTCGGGCCCTGCAAACATGACCATGTGGACATACCTGTGCCCTCAAGTACAGACCCATTGTCCACGCCACAACACCTCCATGGAGGTAGGCTTCTCCCTAAGTGTGTCAGGCCAGGACAGTCCTTCCAGTCATGAATCCTCACTCAGCTACCTCGGGTTGGGGTGGAGCCCTGGCCAAATCCTGGGCTCCCTGCTTGTGGCCCAGCCTCAGCACCTAAGGCCTGACCAATTCTGTCTGAACATAAGGTCTGGGGAAAGTGAGGGGTGGTGTACAATAAAAGGAATGAGGACAAACTTCTGCCTTCTGTACTTTTCCCCACTTTTCCCTCTCTGAAACTAGGTGTCCCCAGCTGTGGAATTCTCAGCTAAGCTGAGAGATCTTTAAGGTCCTCTGGATCTCTGGGTAGACATGAGTTAGCACTTAGGCCCTGATCCCAGTAAGGTCAGTGCTGGAGGTCAGCTCACCTCTGTCCATGGGCCACTCTACCCAAACAGTGGAGCTCCTTCTGATCCTCCATGTACCCCTCCCACAGCTTTGAGAGGTCTGGCACCCAGACAAGCAGATACTCTCCGGAGTGGCCTCAGGAAAGCAGGAATAAGAACGGGGCTGGCTGCTCCACGAAAGAGACCTGAGGGAATCCCAAAGAGGGGAGGAAGGTCTTGAATGGTGGTACTGTGGAAGGATTCTCCTGGGGCCCTATGGCGGGCAAGACTTGCAGTCCGGACCTATGGCCAGTCAAGGTCTCTGGGAAACCCCTATCTCTACACTCCACCTAGACCAGTGCTGTCCAATAGCAGTGATGGAACATTATCTGTGCTTCCCAAAATAGTAGTCTATAACTACATGTGGCCACTAAATGTATACAATGTGGCTAGTGTAACAAAGAAAATGAATTTTTAATTTTATTTACTTTTAATTAACTTAAGTCCCCCCACATGGCTAGTGGCAGTAAGAAATGGTGTTGGACAGCACAGGCCAGCCCCCTCCCTGTCCTTCCGGCCCTTGACTTTCTACCCTCTTCCCCAGCTAAGAATCATCCTTCAGATTTTATAAGACAGTAACTCCCTCTTCTTCCCTCCTTTTGTTCTCCAGTCCTACCTGTTTTTGCACCTCCTGCCCCCTTCCTTCCTGAATGATCAGAGGATTCCTTCTTTGTATCCAACCCTTCTGTCCCAGATGCCTCCTAGAAGAGGCTGCCTCTCCTCTCCAATACCTGCATTTGCTCCTCCCTTCCTCCTCCTCCTGGCCTTTGTTCCTCTGCAGCTCCTCCTGCTCTACCTTCCAGTCCCCATTCCAAAAAGACCCAGGCTTCTACATTTTCCTCTGGATCCCACCCTCCACCACCAGCCCGCACCCTACTTCTCCTAAATGCCCTTGTCAGGGTTACCAACACTGTCCTTGCTGCCAATTCCAAGCAGACACTTCAGCCCATATCCTGCTGGGCCTGTCAACCTCTGACAACTGTTAACCAAGCCCTCCTTTGTTGAAAGATTTCCTTCCAACAGCTACCAAGACCTGCCCTCTCCTGATTTTCCAGCCAGACCGGTATACAGGGAAAGGACAGTTTTCAACCGCAGCTCTGCCAGGGGTCACTGTATGTCCTTAGGCAAGTTGCTTAACTCTCCAAGTTTCTCTATGAGTCAGGGATAATAATAGTCTCTACTCAGGCTAAGATATGTAAAGTGCCTAGCACAGAGCCTGCCAGACCAGTAGCACTCTGCCTCTGCATCCCCCCTCCCTTTCAATGGTGGAGTCAGCTAGCTGTCCCTGGGTATCTAGTCTGTCTGCAGCGATGCAGCCCTTGTTTCTTCACTGGGTATGTGGCTGCCTCTCATGGAAACTGCATTTCCCAGCTTCCTCTTGCTGCTGGGTCTGGTCATGTGACTAAGTTTTAGCTAATGGGATATGTGTGAAAGTATCATGTGACACCTTTTGGGCCCTTTTCTTAAAGAGAGCTGATGCAAATCCTTTGCCCTCTTCCTCATCCTTGTCTTTATCCACTACCTAGAATGCATATGTGATGGCTGGAGCTCTAGCCAGCACCCAGAACCATGAGGACAAGAGTCACACCCAGAGGTTGCTGGAGCAGTAAGTGGAAAGAGCCACATCTGGAAGGTCTTTGTGGAGCACAGCTGACCTACTAGCCTTGGGTTGTCTTCTCTGAAACTCTTATGTGGGATTTCTGTTACCTGAGCCAAAATTGATCCTACTTGGTACAGAAATCTTTCCCCCTTAAAAGCAAGTGTTTTGTCCTTGGCCTCTGCTTTATTTGCTCTGAGTTATCTCACCCTTTCCCATGGCTCTACTCACAATTAAGGGTCTTTTCTGACAACTTCCCAAACTGTCTCTCTGGCCCAGCCCTCTTTCCTGAACTCTAGTCTCACATATCCAACCTGAGTGCCATATCTAATTATTCATTAGACAAACATCTTTTGAACACCTATATGCTCATGATGTGTCAGACTGTATGTTGGGTGCATTAGACACAGACCCTGTCCAGAGGAGGAACATGCAGGTAAATGGATGCTAAGTACAAGGAAATCCCTAGGAGGGGTTGCTAACCCATACCGGGCACTGAGGAGGTCATAGGGAAAGACTCCTGGCAGAGGGACATTGAACCAAGCCCTGAAAGGAGTTAGGTAGGTGGTTAGGTGGTTAGGACTGAGATCATGGTAGGACTTGTTTGGACCTATTCTCAGGGTACTCATAAGCCACAGAAGATTTCCTGAGCAGGAGATGACTAGTTAGACTTGGGTTCCTGAAAGATTGTTTTGGTTGCCAGGTGATGAAAGCCAGTAGGAGGAGTGAAATTGGATGGGGAGGAGAGGCAGGTCAAGAGGATGCTGCAGCAATGCAGGTACACAAAGATGGCCTGAGCTGAGAGAGAGGCAGACAGCTGGATTCCAGCGATATTTAAGAACCAGCATGAGCAGGGCTGGTTGGGGCTAGGGTGACTCCTAGTTTTCTGGCTCCAGACTGAGACAGGGACACAAAAGGCCAGGTTTGGGAGTGATACGGAGTTGCTTTGGGCAAGTGGTGGGGTGAGGAGACAGAGAGTTCACAAGTGAACTTAGCATAATTTAACCAAGAGTTGGTGAGTAATCCAGAGGAGAGGTACAGAGATGGGCAGAGTCCCCTGGAATTGCCACCCTGGTCTGAACCTCCTGACCTCTGTCCCAGCTTGGCCATTCCACTCCTGTTTCATAGAGCTCTTCCCCAAACACGAATCCGACTTTGACCTCAGCACTGATAAACCCCTTCTGGTTTCCGCTACCTACTGCCTCCAGCATAAGACTAAACTCCGCAGGTCTTTCTCCCAGGCGCTCAGCCTCTGCCTCATCCTAGCCGGGGATCTCACTTTGCCCGGCTCCTAGTAGGCACCGCTCCTGGTAGGCACCGTGCATCTCTACCCCCAACTTCCCCCACCCCGAGCCCCAAGCCCACGGTGCGCCCTTGCCCCAGCCAGGCCTAAATGGAAGGAGACAAAGGGTTTGGAGGAGTAAGCACTTGGACTCTCCAGGTTCGTCTAAAAGGCCCAGGCCAAGGCTTGGAGGGATTTGGAGGGAGCCAAGGTAGCCTTCATCCGGGCGTCGGAGGCGTGACGAGGTCTAGTCCCGCGGCACGGGTAGGGGCCCCCTCCTGAGTCACTGCCAGCCGTGGCCCCTCCTCTCCAGGAGCCGGGCAGGAGTCCCGGGCACTGATTGGGCGGCGCCGCGGGCCGCGCAGTACGACCAATGAAAGCGGGCGGGGCGCGGCGGCGGGCGAGGGAGGGAGAGCTGTCTGGAACTGCGGCGCCAGCGGTCAGAGCTCTGAGATCCTGACCTGAGAGAGGCGGCTGGGGCGGGGCGCGAACCTCGGGAGCGAGCCTGGAGAGTTCCGCCGCGGAGACTGTCGCCAGGCGCCGAGGTAGGGGTCGGTGGGGAGGGGACCTGGGGCGCGGAGCGAGAGTGGAGAACGCCTGAACACCAGGTCGGAGCCTGTAGGGAAGAGCGATGGTCTACGGGGCCTCGTCTAACGAGGGCCTCTGGGACCGCATTGGTGCGGGGATCCTCCCCCCTTTTGGGGGGGCCAGATCTGCGAGGTTCCTCTGGGAGCCCGCTTCAGTCTGCTCCGGCAGCCGGAACCGCATCTATCCGTCGCTCCACCATCTGCGTCGCTTTCCCAGCTGTAGTCTGCGGGATTGCGTTCATAACCGGCGCACTACCCACGCCCGCCCCAGCCGTGGGTGGGAGGCCGTGCCTCTGCAGAGTGGGCCCATACTTGTGCACCCAGGTGTGGATCAGCGCGGAGTGCACCTCCTACACCGCTCCCCGCCGAGTCTTCCTACGGAAACTGGGGAAAGGCGGGGGAGGCAGGGTGGATGAATGGGACAGATGTGGCATGTGCCTTTAGCTGCGCAGTCGTTCCCCTGGATGGGGCCTGGGTGGAGAGGTTGGAAGAAGCCGGCACTGCGGCTTCAGCGGCCTATTAGGCACAGAATTGGTGGCTCAACGGGTGCACACGTGCGCGGGACCTGTGTGTGGTGTTTGGAGGTGGGCGTGCGTGTCACGTGGACACAGGAGTGTGCCTGTGTGTGTGAGACGAGTGCATGACTGGATGGAGTGGGGTGTGCGGGCCGATCACATGGACGTCAGCGTGCGACGTTGGAGTTCTCGTCTCTGGGAGGGGTACGTGTGTGTCTTAAGGGTGCGGAGTGTGTAGAAAAGGTTGTCGCAGGCACAGGGCTGTGCCTTTGTGGGTGCATATGGGGCTGGGTATCTGCCAAATGGGCCAGGGCATCAGGAGAATCACACAGCTTGTGTCTTTGAGGATGCACTGGCCTCCACACAGGCCTCACTCCTCATTCAGCAGGTACAGATTGAGCACCCACTGTGTGTCATACATGTCCTAGTCTCACAGACTCTGGGACCCTTGCCTCGTTGGTCTCTCACCCTCAGTCTGGGCGGTGAACGGGGGCGGGGGGGGGGGATCGTGTTAAACCTCATCCAACTGAGTCATTAACCTGCTCAAAACCATCTTCTGGCTTTTGAGGCCTCCTGGTCTCTGTCCACAAACCCCTCCAAAGCCAGGCCCTGAGTCCCAGCCTGAAAATGGCTCTCTGTCATACACAGTGAGAATTTCTGTCCTCGCCCACTCGGAAATCCCTACCCAGTGGTCATGAAAGAACTTATATACCACCTTCTCATTCTGGGGTAACCCTGCTCATCTGAGTAGTTCTCAAATGCAGAGCCCCACTCCAACAACATTAGCCTCTTGCTGTTCCTCAGACAGTGTGAGGACTATCCCACCTCACAGCTTTTGCTGTTGCTGGTTCCTGAAATGCCCTTCCCAGAAGTGCATATTGCTTGCCGCCTCACTTCCTTCAGCTTCTACTCACATTCTGTAGGAAGGCCTTTCTGACCTAACTATAAATAGTACCCCCCAGCCCCCCACTTTGATTCCCTTTACATGCCTGTATTTTTCTCCATAGCATATACCACTTGACATATATCATTTGTTAATTACTGCTTTTCTTGTTTGTTGCTTCTTGCCCCTACTAGAAATTAAGCTGCATTGAGGTAGGGACTTTGTCTTTGTGGTTCACTGTTTTATTTCTCAGCACCTAACATGGGATGTGCTTATGGACTGTTTGTTGCATGAATGAGTGACTCTGGATTTGCATCCCAGGAGTCTGTGTCTCTGGCTGCTCCCTACCCTGTCAGCCCCCAGTCTGAGGCTAGGTTTCCTCTTCTGTCCTCCAAATTCCAAGTTCCTGGAAGGCCAGTGTGGGAGAATTGAGACCACATTTACATGCTAGAAATATTCCGTCTAGCAACTGATGTGGGGGAGGGTGTGGGGTGGGGTCAGGGTATGAGCCTGGAGGTAGGGAGACTGTGTGGCAGAAGCAGTGGGAAAGAAAAACGAGGTCTAAATCCTGACCTAATAAGGAGTTCAACTTAGTGACCTCACCCAGCAGTGGGGAGATCAAGGAGGGCTCCCAGAGGAGGAGATACCTGAGCTATCCTCCAGCAGCAAAATGGAGGTGTGTCCCTGGCAGAAGGCATAGCTTGTATAAAGGCCTGGCAACAGAACAGAGTTTGCAGTTTGGGAAGCTGTGAGTGGTGTGATGCCGCCAGAGTAGAGAGTAAGTGTGGGGCTAGGGGAGCAAGGAATGGGTGAAAGGGAGAAGATGGGCTCCTGGGTTTCTGGAGAATTGGAAGGAGGACAGTACCTACCTCTGCAACAGGCTGAGGATGAAGGACAGACTTGGGGGAAATGCTAAGTTGAATGGGAACCCTTTGGGTCTGAGCTGCCTGGGGACATGTTGGGGAGGAGGCAGCTGGTTGGAAGGAATTAGGCTGGAAAGCAGACCTGGTGTGGAAGATGAGGAGGGGCAAATGTAGGAGGTGATGCCCGGAGCCCATCAGCCAAGGTGTGCTGAAGATGCACTGAGGGTTGCCATGCCATATTGGGCACAGAGCCTACCACAGTGCTTGAGGCCTCTCCAGGGATGACGGGAGGGGGCGTCCTCACAGAGGCATCCTCAAGCATGACTTGGCACTAGATGCCTGGGCCTCCCTCAAGGAGAACTGAGTCATGCCAGGCGGAGGCAGGAGCTGAAGAGGGTACCCATTGCCAGGGCTGACCAGACACTTGTCAGGAGCATAAACACAGCTCCTGTGAGGCAACCTGGCAATGTCAGGGCCACGTTCTGTGTCTGGCCTGGAAGGCTAGACCACCTCCTTGCAGCTTTCCCTTCTGGCCAGTTTTTGTATGGCCAGTCCATGTCCTCTCTGCCTGGATGGTAGCTGCTCAGCCTGGCCCTAAGAGTTACAGTAGCCTTCCAGAACTCAGAGTGAGGTCTGAGTGATGCCTGAAGTCATCCTAGGAGGGGCTACTTGAACATTTGGACAAGAGCAGGGTCTGCCTGCTTTCTCCTGCTCTGGGCCTCCTCTGAATGACCCAGGTGGATGGGACATCCTGAGGAGGAGACCAGGCCAGGCATGCATCTGGAGCCAAGGCCTGCTCATTGGAAGCAGCCAGATGCCTGGGGGTGAGGGGCATAGCCTGAGGGGATTAATGTGCCAGGTCATCCTGGAACCAGGGGGCAGATATAGGGTTGTACACTGTACATCAAGGCTCTCTTTCGGTGGCTTCTAGATACATCCTAGCCCCATATCACTCAGGTACAAACTGTTTCTCTGTCCACAGTCTTGTCCACTTTCCTCTTTAGCCCTGGGAGTTGGCAGGATGGCAGCCTCCTATTTGATTCATATACGAGAAAACTGAGGTTCCAAGAGTCTGAATGAGTTTTCCAAGGCAACACAGCCCAAGTCTGGGAGGACAGGATTAGGGTAGCTTTTCCCAGTGAGAAAGGGCCTAAGTCTGGTCATTCTTGGCTACACGACTAGACTGGTCCCTGGGAGGCCATCCATGCCCATAGAGTCCATGCGGTGTCCTGGGCTGGGGTCCTAGCCTGTCTGTCAGTCCTTCTATTTGCCCCTGTAGCCCCTAATTACTTACCCAGTCAGTTTCAACGAAGTGTCTACTGAGGCCTCAGCTTGGGGAGGGCCTTGAGAGCCCCCATGGGTGGCCCCTCAGAGAGGGATGGTACCTGCCCAGGACACACAGCCCAGCCTGGTGGACAGGTGCCCATGTGGGAAGTTCAGACTTGACCTTGTGAAATCAGGTTTCTGTGGTCCCCATGAAGACCCCCTCCCATCCTGGAGCACATGTACATGAAGACCTAAAGACATGCAGTGCACATTAACACATTTACACATCTGTGTAGACCACACTGCTAGAGTTCTGTCTCCATGCAGATGAGCTTCTCTGTGTGGACTCTTCTCTCCCCACCCCACCCCAGACACACACCATGACCCCAGCCCACATCCATGCTTGTATATATTTTCTCATGTGTGGACACAGGCCCTCTGCTGTATAACCTCAGGTGCTAGGCCCTGTCGCCTGGACATGAGTCTGGAACTTGGGGCCTCTCTACTGCCTCCTGCGCAGACATGACATGCTTGGTCACCTGAATTCGATCCAGGCAGGAGGGGGGATGGAGGGCCTGACGTCAGCCTTCATAGCCGCCTTATGCCGCCCGCACATCCATCTGGGCCACAGCGTGTCCTAGGCAATCACAACAACAGCACCACAACAACTCACTTTTATGGAGCATCCCCGGTGGCAGACTCCGTTGAGCCTGGTATGGATAGTGTTCACACCTTTATGCCCCATGACTGCCCAGGGAGGTGAGACTGCTATTAGCCCCATTCCACAGATGAGGAGAACTGGGGCACAGAGGTGAAGTCACCTGCCCACGGGCTCACACCAGGAAGAGATGGAGCCTGCAGCCTGGCTTTAGAGCCTAGACCCTTAACCAGGTTGGAGGTAAAAGACTTCTGCGTTGATTTACTGTGTGAGCCTGGGCCCATTCCTGGCCCTTGCTGGGCCTCCATTTCCCACCTAAGAAAAGGGAAGGGTTTTTAGAGGAGGATGGCTGGCATAACAGCCTCAGGGAAATCATATGCAAATTGTTTGGGCCAGGGCCACCTGAGGCCTCTGCCCATCTGGAGGCTGCAGACCAGAGAGCTGGAGCTCCTGACACTGATTCATTCCCTTCCGTGAACTGGGGCCCCAGGCTTGGTGGAGTCCCCTTTCTGAGGCTGCTTTCCCAGGTCTGTTGTGGACCACACTATAATGATTACTATGGCAACCATTCATTCATTTCAACATATATTTATTGAGCTCCTACCATGTGCTGCTATAGATACCAATGATCTTATGGAGACAAGGCAGAAAAGAGCCCTAATCTATGGATTTTATATTCTAGTGGAAGGAAAGAGGGCTATATGCAGTGAGGGTGAGGGGCAGCAGAGTTGTCCATCTACAGGGAGCAGTGGGATGGGCCAGCCCAGCTCGGAAGGCTCCCTGCAGCCTTGGCTTCCTCTTTCCTGCAAGTGGTCTGGTTCCTAAAGCCTCCCTGGTACATCAATTGCATTCACTGTCTTCCCCCCACCCCATCTCTTTTAG
Organism: Spilogale gracilis; assembly: GCA_004023965.1. NCBI lineage: Eukaryota > Metazoa > Chordata > Mammalia > Carnivora > Mephitidae > Spilogale > Spilogale gracilis. Next base: position 86,831 of record PITA01003625.1, read on the forward strand.
ATGCTTCATCCCTACTCACCTTACTCACCTCCTTTAGAGAGACCTTCCTGATGTTCTAGCCCTACCTGCCTCCCTCACCTCCTCCAGGGAGGTCTCCCTGATGTTCCAGTCCTACTCATTCTCTCACTTCCTCCAGGGAGACATCCTTCATGCTGTAGGCTCACCAACTGCCCCCTCCTTCCTCTAGGTCCAGCCTTCATGTCCTTTCCTATTGCCAGTCTGGATTCCCTTCTGCCTTCCTTTCTGCATCTGCTCTACTGCCTCTAGATTTACACTCATGTAACACAGTGTGTGCAAGCACAGGGGTTCTAACGGATGACACCCTTGCCCACTATCCATCTCTAAGCCTTGTTGTGGCCCTAGGGAATCTGAGAAGGTCCTGCATCCATGGTAGAGATGGAGATGACTAAGGCTCAGAGCCAGGAAGGAGCCTGCCTCAGACCCCACAGTAGGTTGACAGGCAGGATTGGAATGCAGTCCAGGATCCTCTGTGGCCAGTGGGCTCTAGTGAGCCTTATCTCCTTGACATCTGTCAAAGCAAGGTGATGTGGCCCAGATGGATGTGCTGAAAGTCACTGTGTGAATACAGAGGAAGTTAGCACCAGAGAGGAAGGGCACAGGGTCAGGAGTCCACTTACTTCCTTTTCCCTAGAAGAGTCTGGCCTAGGAAGGAGGAAGGGCATTGGGCTGCGGTGGGGCCAGTGCTCAGCCTCTGTAGGCAGGGTTGAGCCCAGGGTTGTTGTTGAAGGTGGGGGCTGGGGCTGGGGTTGGATGTTGGTTTGGGGTTCAAACTGGACTTAGTCCTTAGCCTGGGACCTGGTTTGGAACTGAGAATGTAGTAGGGTCAAGGTTGGTGTAAGGCTGGGCCATGGGGAGCATCTCAGCCTGAGCAGCTGTAACAAATATTTTGGGTACACAAATAAACTTGTAGGAAAAAAAACAGGAAAAATAAGGAATGACATTTAGTTTAGTGGACTTTGTCCTAAGGCCCACCAAAGCAGCAGCTCCTCCACTAATGAACCCTGTCCTAGGCTACAGACTCTGCTGAGGCAGGAAAGGGAATAACGGGAGATGGCAAACTTGCTCTGTGGTCCTGGAGAGGCCTTCCTGGAGGAGGTCAGTGACAGGCTTGGAGTATCAGGGAGGCCTCTGCATGACCGACGCCCAGCTCAGCTTCCAGGCAGCAGCATTGGAATGCTCTGCAGTCGGGGTGGGGCTGGTGAGTCACTGAGCTCTCTGCTGAATGGGGCCTGAGCTGACCCTGGACTCTGTTTCTCCCAGTGCTGCTGGGCCTCCAGGAGTCTGCCCATGTCTGTCTGTCCTGACTCCAGAATATCAGCTTCTCCCTGCTTCCCTGTGAAGCCAGCAAGGCAGATGTGACCATACCTGCTTTACAGATGGGGAGACTGCTCTGCAGCAGAACCAGATGAGTTCCTAGAAATCCTTTAGTTAGTAGGGACAGAACTGACTTTGGATGCTGGTAGCTCAGGCAGAGGGAACAGACTTCCCCCAAGAAGTCCTCTTTTGAGATGCCCACATTCAGGCAAAGTCATGAAGGAAGGACCTAAGGATGGTAGTTATAATAGGAGAAAGGCCTGAAAATCTGACCTCCATACTTCATGGCCAGGATTGAAGCCTTCTCTGTCCTCTTTTCTCAGGTTCCTAGTAAGGCTGTGCAGAGGACCCTCTTAACTGTGGCAATGGAAGGGGGCCCAGCAGTCTGCTGCCAGGACCCCCGGGCAGAGTTGGTGGAGCGAGTGGCAGCCATCGATGTGACCCACTTGGAGAAGGCAGGAGGTGGCCCAGAGCCTGCCAGAAATGGTGTGGACCCTCCGCCAAGGACCAGAGCTGCCTCCGTGATCCCTGGTGGTGCTTCAAGACCTCCCCTAACCCGGCCCAGCCTTTCAGCCAGGAAGTTCTCCCTGCAAGAGCGGCCAGCAGGAAGTTGCCTGGAGGCCCAGGCTGAACCTTATGCCACAGGGCCTGCCAGCCACATCTCCCCACGGGCCTGGCGGAGGCCCACCATTGAGTCCCACCATGTGGCCATCTCAGATGCAGAGGTTGGTTGGGCAGAGCTAGGGGGTCCTCATGAGCTTTTTAGTAGTCCTCAATGAAGATGCTTTTCCATCCTGGCCCCCTGCCATGCAGCTGCCTGGCTTTTGCTTTTGCATACCCCTCAGAGTTGAGGAGCAATATGGCTCTTCTCGCCAGGGGAGCTCCGTCGGAGCCAATCACGGGAGCCAGTCACTGCCTCCTGTAAGTCCCACCATTCCTGCCCTCAGGCCAGGCCTCAGAAATGGGCCCCTCCCTTGTCCCCCAAGAAGTCCTCTTTTGAGATTTGAAGATGGAGAGTGTGTCTGCCTTTCCCACCACTAGTCTAATGAGCTTTAGTCCCTACTCTTAAACCTGCTGCTTAGACTCTCTCGCTCAGAAGCTGCCAGCATGCTTCCAGCCTCTGGTCTTGCTTCTGTTCCTCTGTCCCAGTGGCTCTGCCCTTGCCACTTAGATCTGAAAGGGAATCCTGGTAGTGAGCGAACAATCTACCAATTACAGAGACTGGGTTTTTATGCCTGAGCCAGGGCTCTGGTCTCCTATTCCCAAGGCTCTCATCTTTCTCGTCTATGCAGCCAAGATCTTGCATTTAGCTGCTTCTTGAAATAATTGCTCGTGTGTTTCTCACAGATGTAGGTCTCCCAGATGCCCACATTCAGGCAGGAGTCAGTGCATTTTCCCTTTACCCCTTCCTAGGGAGTAAAGTACAGCCATGGCTCACCATTCATGTTTGCAAACACTGTACAAGTGTTTGCAAAGGCCTTTTGTCACTTTTGGTGCCACGGACACTGCCATGTTTCCTCCCATTCAAACTTGAAAGGTTGATGAGATGTAGGGTCTGAGAGTGAGGGGCCCAGAGCCAGGATTGGGCTCTCAAATGGCTCCTGGGGGGGGATCAATACTGCCTCTGGGTCAAGCTTTACCTGATGCTCCCCTCTCCCCCCCCCCACCAGGACTGTGTACAGCTGAACCAATACAAGCTGCAGAGTGAGATTGGCAAGGTAGGACTGGGACAGGCCATGAGGACTTTTCTCTTTAGGCTTTGTGACGGCAGCCTGTCAGGACCCTCTGCTTGACAGTTCCTTCTCCCCTGGGAATGTGAGGCAGAGCCAAAAGGGGCCCAGCTCAGAAGTGAAGGTTTTGTCCTCTAGGAAATACCCAGGGAGGGGTGGGAAATGATTCCCCATTCCTGATTCCTTAGTTTGTAATGGAAGACAAAGCAGGACTGAGGGAGCATAGAGCTGTGTTGAGCCAGACAGAGGCAGTTACCAGGCACAAGAGTCCTCTCCCTGTCTGCCAGAAATGTGTGCCTGCTGGGGGTCAGCTGGTGGTGGAGGGGGAGATGGGCTGTGAGGGGTGTCAGTCGGAGCTATTCAGGCTGCCCATTCCCTGAGCTAGTACTGGGTGGGGTGGGGCTGACCACTGCCTATTTGCAGGGTGCCTACGGCGTGGTGAGGCTGGCCTACAACGAAAGTGAAGACAGGCACTATGTGAGTCTGGGGATGGGAGAGAGATGTTGCCCCCGCCAGGCCCCAGAAGCCTGGGAGGTGGGCAGTGGCTGTGCTGGGAAAACAGAGGACAATGCTCCCTTTAGAGGGAGTGAGCTCCTATTCCTAAGGGTATGCTTAGTAGAAGGAGTAAGCTTCTTGACCCTGAGAATATGCCAGCAGAGGCTGGACCCCTCTGAGGGGAGAGCTTCAGAAAGGCTTATTTGGCACTTGCTAACCCAGCTTATCCACATATAACCAACCTGTTCTAGCTTCTGGTGGCTACACACAAGTGACATTTTTGCCCCTCCCTCCTCAGGCAATGAAAGTTCTTTCCAAAAAGAAGTTACTGAAACAGTATGGCTTTCCACGTATGTATCTGCTGGATCCTGTGCTTGGGAGCTCCTTGGCTATGGGCAGAGGAGGAGGGGACGTCAGTCCCTAGATAGTTTTTTTTTAGGACCACGGTAGAGGTAGGGACAGCATGAGCAAAGGCCTGGTGGTGGGAATGTGCTTGGTGGGTTGGGGACAAGACCATGGTCTTATAAGATTCTTGCTTGAGGCTGATTATAGGGCCATGGTGAGGCCCAGCTTCCTGCAATAGGGGCTTGACTCACCTTCCTGGTCACAGGTCGCCCTCCCCCAAGAGGGTCCCAAGCCACCCAAGGAGGACCAGCCAAGCAGCTGCTGCCCCTGGAGCGAGTGTACCAGGAGATTGCCATACTGAAGAAGCTGGACCATGTGAATGTGGTCAAGCTGATTGAGGTAGGAAACAGTGGTGAGTGGGTGGGAACTCGTGCCCAAGTCCTATGCCTAGGAACACTCAGCACAGACCTAGGGTTCTCAGTGGGGGAGTAGATGCGGCTAAGGCCTCTCAAGACAGAGCTAGACTTGGGGAGGGGCTATAGGGAGGCTTCAGGGCTCAGTTTTGGCTGGTCTGGGATGTTTTCAGAGTCTCAGTGAGGGTAAAGGGCTACCTAGAAGCAAGAAGTGAGCCCCTCATCATGGCAGGAAGGGAAAAGAGCTGGATGTCCCTTGGTGGGACAGGGTTGAGGGTCAATGATTTTTGAGGCCTCATCTATCTGGTGCCTGTACTGTTCCTGATCCATTGTCTGAGGTCACTGCCGAGCATACCGGAGATCCTGGGGCTGGTGAGTACAAGGAAGTCTGGGACTCCCACCCCATGCCTCCCCCACTCCTACTCCCTTGTCTGTTCCTTCTGACTAGGTTTTGGATGATCCAGCTGAGGACAATCTCTATTTGGGTAAGTGACCCAGCTCGTTCCTAAAGCAGCTTACCTGGGCTCAGTCTCAGGGCTCCCCAGGGACACACATGACCTTCAGATGGGCTGTGTGAACATGTTCTCAAGCCCTGGATTCCCTTGCCCATCTCTGCCAACACAAGCTTGAGATATCCAGTTAGAATGAACAAATATTCCTAAGCCCCACTCCACTAATCAGAGAGACAGTGGATCAGGTAGATGCAGGAAGCAGTCTGCGTGATGTGGGTTCCTATACCCTGTCTGATAGTTCTCTGCCTCAGTTTCCTCACCTGTAAAATGGGGACAGTGTTTCTACCTTATAGGGCTGATATGAGGAGTGAAGAGGTCATTATATACAAGATTGTTATTAATGTTAATTTCATGGCTGGGTTTAGAGGCACTGAAACTGGGCAGAAAGAACACTGGCTTAGGAATTAAGGCCCAGGCTTTAGTCTTCCTTCCTTGTCCTACCTGCCTATCTGCTATGACCTTTAGGAAAATTCCTGCCCCTTCTCCAAGCCTCAGTTATCCACCTCCTTCCCATAAAAGGAATCCATGCTGATCAGATGAGGCAGATCCATAGGAAAAGTACTCTCACCCATTTTCTTCCTCTGATACCCTGGGACCCTTGACCCATCCCTCTCTCAGGTATGCTTGGATACCTAAACCTCTCCTACCTTCCAGAACAGGGAGGGACCTTGGCATCACCTTTGCTAGCCTGGCTGTACCTTACTCACTTTTTCTTTTCTTTTCTTTCAGTGTTTGACCTCCTGAGAAAGGGGTGAGTTCCCCTTCCCAATCAGGCAGGCCAAGTCTAATCCAGGCCTTCTTTTCCCTCCCTGTGTCCCTAGTCCCAGGGTCAGTTACTGTAAGAGAAAGCAGAGGTCAGGGCTCTGCCCTTGGGGAGCTCTGGTCTGGGGGAAAACAAGAGACCAAGAGGGCAATTCTTTGAAGTCTGGTGGGGGTCATTGAGGCTGGAACATTCAGAGAGACCTCTGAAAGAGGGGGTGGGTTTTGAGCCAGACCTTGAAGAACTGGAAAGATTATGAGGAAGAAGAGGGAGAAGAAAGGACTGTTTCTCAAGCAGATATGTAGAGATGGGGCTCTTACCTGGATTTAAATCAAAAAGAGTTCTTTCAGTTTTATAAGTTTATGAGTTGGGTGGGTGGGACTCCATTTGCTATCATTTACAAGAGGGGAAGCTGAGGTTCAGAGTGGGTAAGTGGCTTGCCCAAGGTCGCACTGTTCTAATTCATGTCTGCCCTATTTGGCCTTCCCATGGGGTAGTGGGCACACGCCTGCATGGACCAGAGGCCCTAACTGTCCAGACCTTGAATATAGGCTACATATAGCTTGTGATTTGTCTCTCTCTGGGGAGTGGGGTTGCTGAGAGTAGCATCCTTCTAAGATTCAGACGATCTCAAACGTTTTTGACCTTCATTCAACTTAATATGTTTTACATTGCCATCCATAGCTGTAACTGAAACCAAAATTTTACAAAACATTACATATCTTTATTACATATGATATACTCTGATAAATTCTACTTCATTAGAAAAACAAAGCATTAGCTAACCACTAAATTGATTTCATGACCCTCTATTTGGTCTAGACCTACAGTTTGAAAAACATTGCTCTGAATGGCATCTTTGCAATAGTTTGGTTATGGATAATTAAGTAGTTAGAAGAAGGAATACCAAGCCAATCAGAAATTAAGAAAAAGTTAATTTGAAATTGTAATGATTGTAAAGGGATATTTGGGTCTGTGTGTAAGTGTTTCATTATATGGGAGAAATAGCTAATGGCTTGGGTTCTGGGGAACTATTTGAGCAGAGAGAGCTCCCTGGAAGTCCCGAGGGCCCTAAATGGCCCAGCCCCTGTCCTCCTTCACCAGTTGTCTGCTTTCACTCATTCTCATTCAGCTGAACACTGCTCTTCCCCTCCCTTCCTGTAGGCCTGTCATGGAGGTACCCAGTGACAAGCCCCTCCCGGAGGAGCAAGCTCGTCTCTACCTGCGGGACGTAATCTTAGGCCTTGAGTACTGTGAGTTGCGGGGCGCTGCTTGCCCTCTGGAACCTGGGACAGGGGAGGGAGACACGGGAAGGGGTGGAGCCCAGGCTGAGCTAGCTTCAGCCGTTCTTGTCTGTCAGCGCTGATCTACCAATCAGTTTCACTTGGGGGCGTGGCAAGGCTGTGGGCGTGACCAAGCATCTCTGGTGGTAAGGGGAAGGGTGTGGTGGCTGACTCCCCCGGATGCCTGCCAGTTGCTTCGGGCTGTGCCTTGGATGTTCTCTATCTACGCCTCTTCTGCTGAGTTCTTAGGCAAGGCTTAACCTGTCCACAGGGCTCAAGAGATGTAGGAAGGAAGAGATTTATGTCCATCTGCCTTGTCCTGACATGGATCCTGTGGGAGAGGAAGGGTGTGTTTACTGTGAGGGCCCTAAGGTGATGAGAGCTCAGGAGGGAGGATGTTAGTTTAGTTTCTATCTCTGGAATTCACTTATTCACTCATACATTTACTTCACTTACTTCATTCATATATGAGTACCTGCTAAGTGACAGAGGCAAGGAGATGACAGAAACCTAGATGTGAACTCAGGGACCTCACAGCCTAATGAGAGGAATGAGAAACTAAGCAGGCAGATATAATGCAGTTCAGGCTAAGGTTGGGGAGGCACAGGGCTGTCAGAGCACTGAGGGGAGGCTTCCTGGAGGAGGCCACTTATGACCGGGGACCTGAAGGATAAGTAGGAGCTCATTGGCCAGGCTTGAGGAATGGATGGGGGACAGTATGCCAAGCAGAGAGAACTGCATATCAGAGGCACAGAGGGGAGTGAGCATGTCCTATTTGAGAATGGAGAAAAGTAAAATCTGGTTGAAGCATGGGGCTGAAGATGGTGAAACATGATTCAAACCACACCATGAGGGCTGGCAATACCTCCACAGGACTTTCCTGATTTTATCCTGTCAGCATCATAAGCCCCTGAGGGCTTTGAGAAGGGAGGGGCATGATAGGATTTTCATATTAGAAAGCTCTTCTGGCAGCTGTGTGGTGGCTGAATAAAGGGCAAGAAGTGGCCAGCTGGTTAGGAAGGAGGCTTTTTTCTACAGCCCAAGTGACAGATGGTGAGGCCTGGATTAGGACAGTGTCAGTGGATAGGAGACATGAAGGAGGTGAGTGGGAACAGCACTGGATGACTGATTGGTTGTGGGGAGGGGAGGGCCCTCAGACACCTAGGTTACTGGCCTGGTTTGGGGAACAGGAATGGTGCCCATCTCTCTAAAATCTTAGCTTTGTGTATCAGGAGCATATTCTGTCCCTAGGGTGAGGACCTAGCTGAGATGACAGGAACCGGGGTTATCTTTATCTTATTTGAGTCACTCCAGCGCCCTCTAATTAATACTCTCCTTGTATATATGGGGAAACTGAGGCACACAGAGAGGAGGGCTTTTCAGAAAGTCCCTATCAAGGGTCTAGACTTCTGGGAAGGGGGCATTTCACCCTGGGTGTGACAAGTGGCAGCTACAACCCTGTACTAAGTTGGGCCCTTCCCTACAGCTGAGGGCCTGTTGTTTCCCATCCTCTGTTCTCCACCTACCTACCCCAAAACAAGCAAATCCCATCTGGCTTTTAGGTAAAGCCTTATCAAGCCCAGTTAATCATAGTGAAGCACTTCCCAGAGCCCATTGGTCAGAACCAGGGGCTAGACCGGCAGATGAATGGAGGTACTAGGCACTGAAGGTTTGATTTTGTCCTTGTGATTCTGGTCCCCAGAAGGGAGGTCAAGGCTGCTTGGGGAAGGCTCTGTGGTTAGGGAGCCCCAGGCCTGACTCTTGTAGATGGGCCAAGTGCAGCAATGCAGGTATGAGAAGCAGTCAGATCTGGAATGTATCTTCAAAGTTGAGTCCATAGGACTTGTTGATTATTAGGGTCCATGGTCAAAGGAACGAGGCTGATACAAAAGCGAAGGTTAGGCAGAACTTTCTTTCACGCCAAGCACCACAATTTTGGTGACTGGCCAGGGCCCTGGTCGGTCAGGGTCATTTCCCCAAAGAGAGAAAGCGGCCCCACCTATTCTTACAGGCTACCTTTTATAGGGGAAAACCACACCCCGAGCTGATCTGACTCACTGTAGCTTGCCTGAGTTAATTCTTTCACTCTGCTCTGATGATGAATACATTTAATTCTCACAGAGTGGTTTACCAGGGGAACTCCGTTGGTCAGGGTCCGGGAGGTTAAGGGGATTAACTGATTGGGCATTCCCACCTGGCCGGATTAACTGATTGGGTGTTCCCACCTGGTCCTAAGTTCGGGAACCAGCTGCCCATTCTTAATTTGCTTCTCCATACCTCCCGGGACGGGAGGTTAAGGGGTTTACCAGATTGGGCATCTCCCCCAACCTGGCTCCCCTTTGTTTTCCAGGGGCCCTTTGCCCATTTCTCCCCGAGCTGTTTTTCTGAGTAAACAAGATGGCGGCCTGGACTTCTAAATAGGCCCTTACACTGATGAATAGGATATGGGTTCTGAAAGAAAGAGAAGCTGGGGATGATCCTGACGGTTTTGGCCTGAGCAAGCAATAAGGAGCCATTAACTGAATAAGAAAGACTAGAGGAGGAATGGGGCCTTCTGTTTTGTTTGTTTGGTGGTGGAGAGGGGTACGTTGCTGACAGAAAAACCAAGTTCTGAATTAGACATGTTATTGAGAAATATTGAGATCGACATTGAGGTGTCTGCTGGATATCCACATGGATAAAGAGCCCAAGTTCAGGGGAAAGGCCAAGGTTTGAGATAAGAATTTGAGACCACTTTCCATAGTCAAATACACAGCCCCTTGAGCCTCTGCACTCCAGTGGGTGTGAGTCAAATCTCTCGTGTGCACCAGGTACATAGGAAGCAGTCACTATAGGACTGCTGGTTTGGTTGTTATTGTTGTGTGGCACTCACTCCCTTTGCTCCCTAGCCTTCCTGTCCTCTACCTTTCCTCTCCTCTTTCCTCCTGTCCTTTCCATCTTGGGATCTGTTGGTGCAGGGGAAGGTATTTGCTGAATGGGGAGCCCATGAGTGGGTGACTGGGGTAGAGTCAGTGCCTTCTCCTAGCTGGGACATCTCTGGCCATCTCAGCCTGAGATGTCCATTTTTCCTAGCAGTCTCAGAGCCACGAAGCAAGGTGAGCTGTCAGCCTCCCAGGGAAGGCTGCTCCTTACCTCAGCTGTGTTCATCCCAGCAGTCCCAAGGCCTGGAATGCCCTCTCTCTGAAACCCCTTCATCCAGAGTCCCTAAGCCTGAGGCAGTACTTCAGCAGAATACCTCACTATTCCACTCTAAGTCCAAGAAGGAAGAGCATCTCTGATAACGCTGATGGGGGAAGAGACTTTTGAGATATGTTTTGACAGGCTTTGGGACTGCAGATAACATGAGAGAGGGCTAGAGATGGCCAATGGAGAGCCCCTTTTCCCAATTTCCTCTAAAGGCCCCCTCAGTCACAGGTGTCTTGATTGCCACAGAGAGCACTCCATTTGGAGTCCAAAGACTCCTGAGAGTCCAGTCCTGGCTTTGCATCTAACAGCCTGGGCTAGCCTCGGTCTCTCCACGGCACAGTGGAACAGAGGGCCCTAAAGTCCCTTTTGAGGTCCTCCTGAGAGGAATCCGTGCATGGGCTGGGACTTCTCCTCTCCCTCTCACTTCGAGTTTGAGATGGGCTTCCCTGGCCAGGCGAGGACAGGTCGTGGCGGGGGTGGGGGGTGCTCCAGGCATTGGTTCCCCATGCCAGCACTCAAGCTGCCTCTCTCTGCAGTGCACTGCCAGAAGATCATCCACCGGGACATCAAGCCATCCAACCTGCTCCTGGGAGATGATGGGCATGTGAAAATCGCCGACTTTGGCGTTAGCAACCAGTTTGAGGGGAACGACGCTCAGCTGTCCAGCACAGCCGGGACTCCAGCGTTCATGGCCCCTGAAGCCATTTCTGATTCTGGCCAGAGCTTCAGTGGGAAGGTGGCTTCTAGGACGTAGGCAGAGTTGGGGTTCAAGTAGAGGGGTGGGATAGCTTGCAAGTGGGGCCTCATTTCCAACCTGAGGGTGTCAGCGTCCTTATGTCTCAGGAGTGGGCACTGAACATGGTCCTCTCCTTCCTATTTGCCTCTTCCTGGAGTCTGGAAAAACTCCCCAACTTTGGCCTCCTCTCATTTCCCAGCAAAATGGCCCAGGTTTACCCTTGCAGGTTTTCTGCCAGCTGCTCTGTGCTGAGTATGGGCTGCTCTGTGGAACAGACAGAGCATACACAGCCCAGCTCTCTGTCCTTCTGAAGATGGTGGGAAAGAGCAGGAGAGCTCATGTTTGGGAAGAAGCTGGAGGCTCCCCTCAGATATTTTGGAGATGGCAGGATTTGAACTAGGCCTTGAGAAATGGGGAGGATTTGAGCATGAGGTGGAGTCCAGAAAATGTAAGAGAGCATTGAGGGGTATGGGGAAGGGGGCATGATAGGGCTTGAGCAGAGTTTAGAAGGCCTGGGGGCTTATGGTTCCTCCTAACGGACAGAGGCAGTGGGCACAGCTTTCTAAGCTGCAATGTAGTGTGTTCCCCTTGGCACATGCCTTTTCTCACTTGCCAAGGAGGCAATGGTCCAGAGGCATTTGGACACGTGTATATGGGTGTGGAGGAGCTCAAAAGAGAGGTCAGGGATATAAGTAGAGATTTTTTTAAGAACTTCTAATTTTAATATAATTCCAAGTTTACAAAAAATTGCAAGAATAATACAAAAAACTCCCATGTATCTTTTTACCCAGATTCACCAGTGATTCACATTTTGTCCATTTACCTTTTCACCATCTCTCTCTCTATATTTATGTGATTCATATTACATTTTTCTGAACCCATTTGAGAGCTGGAGACATTATCCTCCTTTACCACCTCCTTTAAATATTTTATTTATATTTTATTTTTATTTATTTATTTTTTAAATAATACTTTTTTTTTTTAAGATTTTATTTATTTGACAAAGAGAAACACAGCCAGAGAGGGAGCACAAGCAGGGGGAGTGAGAGAGGGAGAAGCAGGCTTCCCGCTGAGCAGGGAGCCCGACATGGGACTCGATCCCGGGTCTCCATGATCATGACCTGAGCCGAAGGCAGTCGCTTAAACAACTAAGCCACCCAGGCGCCCCTTTATTTATATTTTAGCAGATATAGTCTAAGAACAAGGACATTCTCTCACATAACCTCAGTACGATTATCAAAATTAGAAAATTTATCATTGGTACATGACTATTATCTAAATGACATTCACATTTCATCAGCTGTATGGATCCTGGCCTTTAGTGCCCCCTCCCTTTTTTTGGGTCCAAGATCTGATCCAAGGTTAATCACAGTGTTCAATTGTCACATCTCTTTGGGGTTCTTTAATCTGGAAGGTTTCTTCAGCTTTTCTTTGTCGCTTCTGAACTTGACATTTTTAAAGAGAACAGTCTTGTTACTTTGCAGAATGATGTCCTTTGTGTTTGTCTGGTGCTCTCTGGTTCCCCGGTTGTATTTGGATGAGGCCTCTGTGGCAGGAATACATAGGTAGACGTTTGAGAATCACTTATATATGGGAGAAAGTGGAAGCCAGGAGAGGAGATGGGGTTCCAGAAGAGGAAATGTAGAGAAAGCACATATTAGAACCCAGGATTTGAGGGGCACCTGGGTGGCTTAGAGGGTTAAGTTTCTGCCTTCAGCTCAGGTCATGTTCTCAGGGTCCTGGGATTGAGTCCTGCTTTGGGCTCTCTGCTCAGTGGGGAACCTGCTTCCCCCTCCTTCTCTGCCTGCCTCTCTGCCTATTTGTGATCTCTCTCTCTCTGTCAAATAAATAAAATCTTAAAAAAAGAGAGAGAGAGAGAACCCAGGATTTGGGGGAGCCTATGAGCACCTGGTGAGGTGAACAAAGGCCAGGGCCTGGGTATGGACAGGGACCATTTCTGGTGTGAGAAAAAGGTAGACGGTGACTTCTCCAGTGGGTTATCGGGAAAAGGGATGACAAACTGGTTTAGCGACTCTAAGTTTACTACATACCATGGTTTCTCGGGTATACCGTGGGTACTGCCAATGTGATCCTGTAGGTAAAGGTTGTTTTGCACCTGTTGAGTGAGAAATATATCCGGTTTGGGCCTGTTACAAGGGGACTTGGAATCTCTCAGAAGCAGGGGCCCTGTTCTGATCATCCCTGTGTCCCTAATGCTCAGGACAGGGTCAGGCAGAGAACAAGTCGAGTATTTATTGAGTGAATCCATTACTGAGGAAGGAGCTTCCCAGCATGCCTTCTTCCATAGCGCATGGGAGCTAGGTAAGCAACTGGTGTTGGTTCTTTTTGAGGGATTGACATGAGCTCTTTCTTCCTAGGCCTTGGATGTGTGGGCTGCCGGGATCACGTTATACTGCTTTGTCTATGGCAAGGTGAGTGCTGGGTGGGCTGGCAGAGCTGGGCAGGCCCAGGCCCTTGGCACCGTGGGCTGGACCAAACTGAACCAGGATGAACAACAGCTGCAGGCCCTTCCTTTGTGTCTTAAAGCCAAATGACTTCTGAAAGGGCCACCTGCCTTAAGGAAGACTGAGGGAAAAACTTTTTTCTGTTTTCTCCTGATCCTTGGGAGGAGATTCATGTGAAAGAGTCCCGGGACAGCAGACTGCCCAGTGGGAGATGGTGACATTGCTGCTTCTCTGCCAGAGCACTCCCTGTCCTTCTGGTCATTGATGCCATCCATTCATGCATTCATTCATTCATCCAATTCTACCAATTGTCCTTGACTTTTGCTCTGGGTCAGCCTGGACCTGGGGAACACTCAACACTGACTTGGCAGAAAACTCAGTCTAGTGACTGCACTGAGAGGCAGGAGGACATCTTAGTGAATGTGTTTGCAGACTCCAAGCCCTGGGAATGGAGGCCTTTCTTCAGGTGGCTTTAAGGCCAGTGCCTAGCCTCATAGTTCCCTCAATGACTGATCGGTTCAGTCAGTGTTTGCTGAGAACCTGCTCTCTGTGCCAGGCCCTGAACATGTTAGACGAGATTTTGGCCATCTCTTAAGGAGCCCAGAGCCAACCCCCACTTCTGGTCACACCAAGAGATGGGGTCAGTCCCCCAGGGCAACTTGAGTCCCTGGGCCTGCATCCTTTGTCTGCTTCTTCACCCAACAGTGCCCGTTCATCGATGATTACATCCTGGCCCTGCATAGGAAGATCAAGAATGAGGCCGTGGTGTTTCCTGAGGAGTGAGTTGCCCATCAAGGGGGCTCCTGCCCGCCCCCAGGGAATCGTGTCTGAGTTGTAGCAGAGCATTTACCCTTTGAAGGCCCCACCCCAGCCTAGAGATCTGGAGGTGGGGGTGCTGTTTCCCGGGAGGGGCCCCTGAGCAAATGGAGGGGTAGGACTGTAGAGCAAGGTCTCAGAAACATCTGATTGGATTCCATTGTACAAATGGAACTCTGAGACCAGGAGTTGGGCAGCAGTGACCCCAGGTCACACACTCACACTGATCCTTCTCTAAAGGTTCTGTGGGGTTAATGGCATCAACCTTACACATACCCTGGAACCATGGGGAACCTCTACTTCCCTCACATGGGGTAGGAGGGCCTCAAGATAGCAGTGTGCTTCCACACACTGTAGATGGAAAAGTGGAGGCTCCAAAGGAGAGTTATCAATGGTCTGGGATTTGAAATCACTCCCTCCTCCCCATCCCTTCATTTGTGACTGATATCCCTGAGCCCAGAGAGACTATTTGGAGAGGTCTCCCTACTCATCTGTGGTTCTTCTGATTATGATATTGGCTACCATGGCTCCTTACTTTTCAGGGCCCTTCTGCCATCTGATCAAATTCCACTGGGCAGGTCAGAAACCAACCTGGGTATTGTCTTCAATGACTTTTGCTCCCTTGTGCCCACTCCCAGTCTGGTCTCCAAGCCCTATTGAGTCTACCTCATATATCTCTTGACTCCATTGACACCTGTGTCCCTAACTAGTTCTATCCTTGGCCTTGTCTAGCTACCTTGTCTGTGGTCTCCCTGCTGCCAGCCTCCTTCCAGTCCAGCTACCACAAATCAGGCCAGGGTGACCCACAACATATCTCACCATGTCTCCTGCTTAATATTTTTCCAAGGCTTCACAAAGCCCACAGGAAGATGCCCTTTCCTGACCCTGGCATTCCAGGACCTCTACCCCCTCCTCCCACACCACGCTAGCCAACTAGATTCCATCCCTTCCCCATAATTGCCTGTCTCTGTGCTGTCCCTCCTGCTGTACCCCATGCCAGAGGTCTCTTTCTTCCCAGCCCAGGAGTTGTAAAAGGGATTAAGCATCTAGGACAGCAGAGGGGTCCAAGGTCAACAGTCCCAAGAGGGAGTGCCTTCTCTGCCAGCTTGGGCAGCTGGGCTTCCCAAAAATGCCAGTAGCAAAGAAGCCCAGAATTTGGGCAGAAATAGTCCAGGCTAATGTGGGGTTCACAGTCCTGCTCCCCCTTCCCCTGAGTCTCTCATCCCTGTCCTCACTCTTCTGGGTAGCAATGTGTCAGCCCACTAACCTTTCTGGGCTTCAGTTTCCTCCTCTGTCAAATGAGAATCTTTCGTAGCTACCTCCAAGGCAGAGGAGTGGATAAGACGGCAATGGGACAAAGGTGCTGGTATCCCATAAAGTTGCCTCTTCTCATATTATCCTCACCATTTCAGCCACCTAGGGAATGTCTGGTACCCCTGGGACTGCATTCTACCTCCTGAGGGAGATAGCTTTACTTCCTGTTCAGGAAAGAAGGATATCTGTCTACTTGTTCTGAAATTCCCCTTCTGCCTTGGTACCTTGGGGTATCCCTCTTGCTCTGCCCTGGTATGTACTATTGAAGGACTCCCAGAGCAGGTGGGGATGGAGAGGTGGGAAGGAAAGAATCCTCACTAATCTCTCTCTCGTCTTCTTTCTTCCCCTCCTTTAGGCCAAAGGTCAGTGAGGAGCTCAAGGACCTAATCCTGAAGATGCTAGACAAGAATCCTGAAACGAGGATTGGGGTGCCAGACATCAAGGTTGGGGAGCTAGAGGTCTTGGGCTGAGCTGGTCTTGAACACAATAAATAGGCCTCAATTTTTCCCTCTGGAATGCCTTACACCAAGATATATTGATTATATATTGAGTTTGGATTTGGGGTTTGTGGGCTTTGGGTCCCCTCAAGGCAGTTGCTGGTTGAATGCCTATGGTTCTTTGCTGACTGGTGTCTATCTATCTGACCTCTTCCTGACCTCCCAACTCCACAGTTGCACCCTTGGGTGACCAAGAGTGGGGAGGAGCCCCTTCCCTCAGAGGAAGAGCATTGCAGTGTGGTGGAGGTGACAGAGGAAGAGGTGAAGAACTCAGTCAAGCTCATCCCCAGCTGGACCACGGTGGTAAGGGGGTGAGGGGAAGAAGGCTCCCTTGTCTTGGGAGGGCCTAAGGTGGGCATTGCCATTGCGTGAGACTTGTTCTGTGCTAGGCCCTGTTGGGGAACAGAGGGCCATCTAGTCGGCCAGGCCTGATGCTGATCCATTCTGAGCCCCTGCTGAAGGACAGCAGGGAAAGAGGTCATGTCATCCAGCCTCATGGTAGGGAGACCAGGAGGCTTGGTGAGGAGAGTGAATGATTTAAAGAAATATACTGCCCTCACTGAGTGTCAACATTCACCATGACGGGAAGAAGCATTCCCTCCCTCCCTCCCCCCACCTTCCTTCCTTCCTTCCTTCCTTCCTTCCTTCCTTCCTTCCTTCCCTTCTCCCCACCTTTCTCCCTCTTTCCTTCCCTCTCTGCTTCCAAGCACTCTACTAGGTACCAAGGACATGATGGTAAGAAGACCTAGGAAGCTTTTAAATTGGAGAGGTGGCCCTGTGCCTTTGGAGCCCATCCATGTACTCCCTCTACTTCTCACGGTTTAGTTTTTTTTTTCCATCTTCCTTTGGGCAGTTTCCATATTAACTCTTGGAAGTTATTCATGTAGCTCCTTGTGGCCACTTGGGCTTTTTGGGCACACTGAGAACCATGGTCTTCCCTGCACTGAAGTATCACAGTGAGTCAGAGTAATTACAAGGCAAAGGGAGAGCTGGAACCTATATTGTAGGTGACATCAGGCCTGTGCACATCAGCCCTCGCCACTGGGTCCAGGCCCAGCTAGGGCCAGGTGGCCAAAGTCCTGCTTATTCCTATGATCTATAGAGTTCCAGAACTCTATGAGGTCCCTGAAACCAGTCAGCTCCCGTAGGGTCTCTACTGCTCCTTCCTTGGTCTTAGCCACCATTGTCTGTCTCCTCTTCTATTGCACTAGAATAGCCTTCCAAGTCATCCCCTGCTTCCACCTGCACACCCACTATGGTTGCTGCTCAATTCAGTAGGCAGGGTCGTCCTAGTGACTAATCATGTCACTTTTCAGCAGAGACCCTTATTCACTTAGGCTCCCATGTCACTCCGAGGAAGAGCCTTGATCACTCTAGAAGACGCCACACAGACTGCCCTCCCACCCCTATCTCCCCACTGCCTTACCTCTCTCCCTCCTCCATTTGTTCAACTCTAACCATGTGCCATGTAAACTGCTGCTCCAGAACCTTCCTTCCTGGGGATGCTCCTGCCCAGATATCTTTAGGGCTCACTTCCTTGCTCCCTTCAGGTCTTTATTCCAAAGTCACCTCAGTGAGAAGTGAGGCTTCCCGGACCCGTATCTAAAATTCCCACCTCCTCGGGCGCCTGGGTGGCTCAGTTGGTTAAGCAACTGCTTTCGGCTCAGGTCATGATCCTGGAGACCCGGGATCGAGTCCCACATTGGGCTTCCTGCTCAGTGAGAAGCCTGCTTCTCCCTCTCTCACTCCCCCTGCTTGTGTTCCCTCTCTCGCTGTGTTTCTCTCTGTCAAATAAATAAATAAAATCTTAAAAAAAAAAAAAAAAAAAGAAAAGAAAAGAAGATCTTTAAAAAAAGGGGGGGGGGCACCTGGGTGGCTCAGTTGGTTAGGCAACTGCCTTCGGCTCAGGTCATGATCCTGGAGACCCGGGATCGAGCCCCACATCTGGCTCCCTGCTCGGCGGGGGGCTTGCTTCTCCTTCTCTCACTCCCCCTGCTTCTCTTCCCTCTCTGGCTGTGTTTCGCTCTGTCAAATAAATAAATAAAATCTTAAAAATAAATAAATAAATAAATAAATAAATAAATAAATAAATAAATAAAAATAAAAAATAAAATTCCCACCTCCTCTTTGTCATACTGTATCCTCCTACCTTGTTTTCTTTTTCTCTCCTTAGCCTTACCACTAACTAGCATATATTTTCCTGAATTGTCTTATTTAATGCCTGTCCCCTCAACTAGAACACAAGTTCCATGAGAGCAAGAATTCTAGTCTGTGCCTAGAATAATGTCTGGCAAATGGTTGGCACTCAATAAATAGCTGTTGATTGCATTCAATGAATGAATAAATGAGTGAATAAAAGCACAACTGAATGCAGCCCCACACTGGGCATGTGGGGCCTGTGGAGGGGCGGAGCATGGGCAGGGGCCTAGAACTGTCCTTGCTGTGAGGAGAGACGAAGTCAGAGAACCACAGTACAGCGTCCCCCTCCCCCGGCCACTGTGCAGCTTTTTCGCTGCACTGCCTGCCACAGCCAGCCTGTCCTCCACTCCATCTTTCCCACCTCAGCTGTAAGGCATTTCCTGATCACCCTCCCCATGTCCTCCGATAAAGCCCCTGCTTTCAGCCTGGCGTTTCAGACCCTTCACAGTCTGCTCCTGGTCTCTGGGCACACCCATGCACCAGTTGTGCTGAGCTCCTCACCATTCAGAATTCGCCCTGTGCTCTTGCCATTTCCTCTGCTCAGAATACTCTTCCTTTCTCTGCTGACTGAAAGGGGGTTTCAGCAGGGTCCACCTAGGAGATATGACCCTTAGCGAGTCAGAGAGGAGACTGTCAGTGTGTCTGGGAGCCTGGCATCCTGTGTTCCTCACTCTGATGTGTCCTCCCCAGATCCTGGTTAAGTCCATGCTAAGAAAGCGTTCCTTTGGAAACCCATTTGAGACCCAAGCTCGGCGGGAAGAGCGATCTATGTCTGCTCCAGGAAACTTACTGTCGTAAGTACCAGTGGGCTGAGGCCTGCACCGTGCTTCCTGAAGTGGGATGGGGGCTGTGGTGTCTCCCCATGACCCTCACTGTCACTGGGCTTTGCAGGCTGAGCCTGGAGCCTGGAGACTCAGCCAGGTCTCCGAGAGGGCCCCATTGGCACCTCTGTTCTCAGCGCATGGCAGCCTAGTAGAGGTTTGAAGGCCTCCTGTCTGCTCCTTGTAGAAGGTGGCCTGTCTGTGGAAGGAGAAGCACTTCTGCTGACTCTTCCTGGCCTGGGGAGTGTTAGCTTTCCTGAGTAGCCCATGCTCCCTCCAGCCATTGCTAAGGCCATGTGCTCAGGCATCACTTTGGAAACACTTGCCCAGCAAATAAGTATGGACGGGCTGACCGGCTGATAGGGCCAGGGAAGAGGAACTCCTGTTTGCCGAAGGCTTCCTACTGTGAACCAGGCGTGTGCATTTACCGCCTCCTAGGAGAGGTCAGAAAAGCAGTTCCCCACACCTCGGTGAGCCTCGTCCTCAGCTTTTCCACCTTCTTCCATTAAAATAAAAGTCAGTTTGGGATGCCAACAAGGCCTGCTGGAGTTTGTGCACAGACCTGTAGAGAGAAAATCGTGAGGGGTGCTGGAGCAGAAGGTGGTCCTGGGACATTGGTTGCCTTTCTCTGGCCTGTGAAGGCTGCTGCAGAGGGGAGACACTGTGCATACCCCCCCCCCCATTTTCTGCCCCTCCCACTTGCTGTGTGGAGAAGGCGTGCTCCCCAGAGAGGTGGGTGCCAGACGTTGTCCAGGTATCTAAGTCTCTCCACATCACTTGTGCTGTGCAGGGTCCTGGACCTTGGTTTCCTGTGAGGCCCCCCATTTGTAAGTGGGCTCTTCAGAAGTGTCAGGTCCCATCACAGTAGACAAGCTGGTGTCTGCTCCAGCCAGAGGTTGTTCGCACTCGTTAATGTCCATATACTAACTTCTTTTTCTCCACTTGACAAACTTCCTGCCCCCTGGAGGTTAAGGGGTGGGTCGTTGAAGAGGCCTTGACAGTACTGAGCTTATTTTCAGTTCCCTGTCTGTTCAGTGAAGTGGCCAGGGTGAGGAGAAGGAGTTCCCTGGGCTCCTCAAGGTGTGCAGGCCTCGATGCTGGAATTGGGCTTAGTGTAGGGTATCACATATTTGGCACCCAAGCAGAGCCACTTTTGAGAATGAAAGAGGAAGCTGTTACTGAGGCATTACAAAAGGCACTAAGTAGTACCACAGAGGTGGATGGCTGGTTACTGCAGCTCAGTGCCCGTGACTCGGCGCCCCCTAGTGGCGGCACAGGTCAGTCACAGACTAAAGACACCCTGTCCATATCTGGCACAGAACTGGGTCCCAAGAACACCACTGAACAAGGCAGTCATTCATTAATCATTGTCCTTTCGTGGACATGTTAATGGGGAGAAAGGCCAGTTTGCTCATCTGGACTGTGAGAGGATCAGGCTTAATCCTTTTCAGCTATAAAATTCTGTAATTCTGTGACCTAGGTTTAATTTTGAAAAGCAGGTTTTACCTCATCAAAGTGGCAACATTTGTCCTGGATAGACTCTGTTTTTTATGATTTGGGATAATTGGTGAAGATCTACAGTAGAGTTAAATGGTATTGATTTTTTAATATCAAAATACATTCATTGGTCATGAAAAAAAAAAAATCTCCAGGGAATAATCAGATATAGGAATCCATTAAATATGTGACAGAGTTCCAGGACCGATAGGTATACTCTGCCCTGTGAACAAGGCAAAGAAAATAGAAAACCAAAGCCCCTATACTCAGGATGATGGGGACTGAGCTGGACTACCATGGAGGCCTGTGACCTACTAGCTGGTACTCAGGGGCTCAGGTTGTCAGTGGGGTCAGCTTGTGAGCTGCTCTGGAAGCCAGGCTGTGAAGTCTAGACTTCATCTCCAGGCAACAGGGAACAACAGAGGCTTGTGGGCTGAGATCAGGGATAGGGAGACCAACCAGGGCCACATTGCAGGGGGCAATACTGAGGTGAACTTGGGGAGATGGTGGCGGTGGGGGGCAGTGGTTGAGAAATTGTGGAAAGGAATGACTGTGTGTGTGTGGGAGAGTGTCTTCCTGAGTGCACATGCTGACTGCTGAGGTCCCTCTGCCCCCGGTGTCCCCTGAACAGGAAAGACAGGTGTGGTGAAGGGGGCAAGAGCCTGGAGCTCCCCGGCGTCCAAGAAGATGAGGCTGCGTCTTGAGCCCCTGCATGTGCCCAGGGCCACCGGCAGCACGCTCATCCCATGCCTCCAACGGCCCACTGCCCTCATGCCGACAGCCACCCCTGCGGGTAGGGGGCTGAGGACTGTGGCCCCTCTTCTGGCCCTCCTCCTTCTGTCATGCTGCATGACCTCAGCACACAAGTCCAGGGACAGGATTGGAATGTTCATCTTCTGGGGTTTGGGGGACAGGGCTCCCTTGAGGCCTTTCTGCTTGTCCTGGCTCTCCCTGGGGGGGACCCATCCTGTGGGAAAGAGAGGTACCCGTGGTGCCTTAGAAAGTCCACCTGGCTATCTGGCAAGGCAGGAGGTAGGAAACTAAGCTAGCAGGTAGAGGCCTGGTTTGCCACCCTGGCAGAGACCTCCCCCTGGGAGTCAGGCAGGCCTGGCTCAGTTGCCTCATGCACCTGGAGGGCTGTACCTTACCCACCTCAGGGGGTTCCTGTGAGAGCTCTCTCTGTCTACTGAGAATGCTGATATGGAGGCTCTGAACCCCCAGGGGGCATTCCTGGGCCTCACCAAGGCAGGGGCCAGCATTAGAGAAGTCAGATTTCTCTTTTGTTGTCTTTTACTTTTAACATTGCGGTGGGAGGGTGGTGGTGTGTGAAGGCCTGGGTGGGAACATCTAAAAGGCTCTCCCACAGCTTTAGGTGGTCCCCAGCACACAAATCATTATTTGGCAGCCAGGTGGAGTGGACTGACCTTCCTTGATTGTTTCACACTCGGCACCATCCGGAGAACGGGTTAAATGAATGCTCTTGGGAAGAGACCTGAGCCAGGAACACCCACCTTCCCTGCTCACTTTACTCCCTCCCTGCATGGCTTCCCTGTAGAAGAGAAACCAGGGGCAGGCCCAGCCAAGGGTTGTGGACTCACAGGGCTGTGGCCTTGCAGATGTTGAAGTAACTGGAATCTGACCTCTGATCCTACGCTGGCCTGTGCATCTGGCCCTGGAAGCTGCCCTCGTATTGTTACAATGAAAGACAAACTGCCCAGGTTGGAGGCAACACTGGAAAGGGGACCCTCGTGGGGTGTGCCTGCTGGCCGGTGGCCACAGAGATGTGGACCTCCTGCCACTGCCTCACCCCCAAGACAGTTGACATTCAGCCTGCACGGAGCTGGCGTGCTAGAGCATGTCTGTGTGGACCTGGCCATACTGGGGGCAGACTTGATCTTGACCCTGGGATCTGTACCTGGCTGGCTGGGCATTTACTGACCAAATCCTCAAGAGATTGACCCCCAAAGGAAAACAAAACAGGCCTCAGGTACCTCCCCTGAAAACGGGCCAAACAACAAGGGATTTCAGTTGCCTCTGTGGGGCTCCTACGGCAGGAAGGCTGGTGCTGAAAAAGAAAGGGAGGCTGGGCTGGAGGAGCATCTGTGTCCACTCATCTTCGTGCCTGTGGGTATATGTTGCACCTGCACGCACATGCACATGCGTGCCCATCTGCCGCACACAGCACACCTGCATGTCTTGCACTGGCACGTGCATCTGTAATATAGTTTCTGTGTGTCTTTAAGGCTATGAGCCGAATGTGGCTTGTTGTCAATGGGCCCACATTTCTCCTTGGCTCCTCTGCACTAAGGCATTATAACCCACGGGTTAAAAAAATAATTTGGTACTCTTCTTAAGAAGACTTTTTTTTAGAGTTCATGGGAGGCTCATCACAGATCCATGGGTTTCCTTGAGCCTTTCTACACTGGGGCCTGGAGGGTGGGAGTTTCAAGGAGCCACATCAATTGGACCTGCCCTCACAGACCTCAGCGGTGGGCCTGGCTCCATTGCCCAGGTCCAAGCCTGGATGGGGTGCTCACCCCATTGCTGAGGGTTTTTGTTGGCATTATTGTTTCTGAATGTAGCACAAGTGATGAACAAACTCCATAAGAGCGTTTAAAAAAATTAACTTCCCAGGAAGTGAGTTAAAAACAATAAAAGCCCTTTCTTCAGTTAAAAAAACCTACTTTGTGTGTACATTTTCAATATCTGGACTTGTGTTCTTTCTCACCAGCTGGACCACTGGCTTTGCTAGTTGTTCTGGAAGAGTCTGAGCAGGACAGTGGTGAGAGGAGCTCTGGGGTGGGGGTGGGGGTGGCAAGGAGTGAGAATGAGGCAAGGAGGCAGAGGGAGGGAGAAAGGCTGGCTCCGGAGGGTGAGGATCTACAGTCGGGGATGTGACTCAGTCTCCTGAGCAGGTTCTGTGGCCCTTCCTTGGAAAGAACAGGATGTTTAGGAGCCAGTGTGATGCCCAGGTTTCATGGGGGCCCAGGGAGCCCAAGATCTGGTGAGGCAGGAGTCCCAGGGGAGCAGCACCGAAGTCCCTGCACTATGGATCTGATGTCTTCACCATACCCTTTTGTCCTTGGGCACTAGCATGGGCTTTTTCTACCCTGCAGCTCCCTGCTCATAGTAGGTCCTCCGTGGCCACTGTGAAAAGAGTCATCAGTGAAGTCAGCCTTGAGCTTGAATCCAAGCTTTTCCATTTAATAGCTGTATGTGACCTTTGGCAAGCCTTTGGAGGAGTCTTGGTTTCCTTATTGGTAGAATGTAGATAATATCAGCACCTCCTCGGGGGCTTCTTTTGAAGTTAAATGAAGTCCTTGTGCCAAACCTCTGATACAGTTCTTGGTATATATTAAGTATTCAACAAGTGAGGCCCTTAAAAGAAAAACAACTTTCTGTTTCTGGGGCTCTCTGGAACTAGGCTTAGAGGCCATGGGCTCAGCAATCTTGCATGATTGTTATTTACCCATCTGTGGAGTTCCTAGCTGGGTGAAAGGAGACCAAGCCAAATATTACCCAGCAAGCCAATCAGTTGTTCCCTCTGTTAAATGGATACCAAAGCTGTTATTGCATGTTTCCTGGTCATCCGGGGAGGTCCTGTGAGGGACTGTACCAAGTCCTCTCTAAGAGGGGCACTGGTAGACAGGCAGAAGTTTCTCAAATGCCCAGACCAGTAAGTAGGTCTATCCCCACTTCCTCTCTACCACCTCTCACTTCCTCACTGGTCTCCTGGCCTTGGTCCTTAGGACTAATCCATCCTCTTACTGGCAACCAGAGCAATCTTCAGGCACCCACCTGACCTTGCCCATCACTCTCAGATCCCTTCCGTGTTTCTCCAATGGTCAGCCTGGCATTTGAGGCCCCTGCCATCAGCCCTGCTGTGTTCTGGATGCTTTCCTAACCATGCCCCACACTCCATTCACTCCTTACTCCTCATGGCTCTTCAGGCCCACCCACTCCTCTAGAGCACTGCCTTCCCCCATCCCTGCCTCTGCTTGTCAAAGTCAGCCCCACCTCCAAGGGGTTGGTTCATCCCAAGCATTGGTCACCAAGTCCTGGGCCTGGGTTTCACAGGCCAGATCCTTATGCATAAGAACTTTGAATAGGACCATGGGTACATGATGTCATTTCCCCACGAGGACAACCACTCTAGGAGGCACAATGTGGTAGGGAAATTGAGGCTCAGGAAACAGTCTCACTTAGTCACATAGCAAGTCAGAGAAGAGCCAGACTAGAGCCCAGATCCCCTGTACACCCACCCCACCCAGATCTTTCCACATCAGCTGCCAGGAAAATGGAGAACCCTATACAGGGAAAGGACATCAAGGGAAACCAGAGACAGATGCTGCCTTTCCAAGCCTAACCACATGGAAGAGCTGAGCCCAAGCCAGCGGTGTCCAGCTGGAGGCTAAGGGGCTGTCGGGTTTGTCCTCGGAGGCCATGATTACTTGCAGAGAATCTTTTTGGGCTCTGGAACCTACAGGCACTTTGGTCTCTGCTCTTCCCAATACCTACCATCCTATTTGATCTGTCTGAAGTAGAAGAGGGAGAGGGGCTCAAGGCCACTGGGGTTTCCAACTTTCCAGGGGGTCACCCAGACACATACTGGGACCCATATAAACACCACACAGATTAGTTAGAGTGTCTCTCTCTCTCTCTCTCTCTCTCTCTCTCTCTCTCTCTTTCTCTCTCTCTCTCTGTGTGTGTGTGTGTGTGTGAGAGAGAGAGAGAGAGAGAGAGAGAGAGAGAGAGGCCTACACACCTACATAGGCTCCCCTTGGGCAAACAAGCAGGCCTCCCTCCTGGGCCTTCAAAAATCTGCCAAGGGAGTCCAGGGAGAGCCATGCAATGGGTGGTGCTGGACCCTGGGGGTCAAATGAGTCTTAGGAGGAGACCAGGAGTGTCTGGGGAAGGGTAGGCCCTCCATCTTGCCTGCAGAACAGAGTCCTGGCCTGTAAGACCTCCTTGCACCATTCCAGCCTCCTGCTAGACTATGTGGCTACTTAAAGGACCATCTCCTGTCCAGATCCCCTCTGTAATACACATACAGACCTGGATTTTCCCTCTGGGATCTCAGACGCATCTATTTCTCTGGCTAGGATGTCCCAGGGAACAAAGTCTCAATCCTTTCATTCTCCAGAGCAGCTGCCAGTCCCCTCCTAGGTCAAGCTGACCAGTTTGTATTGAAACCATCCCAGCTTTGTGACCAACCTCCCTGCCCTCCCCACTGCATAGGCCCTCTACCATCTCAAATCACCTCCTCCAGGAAGCCTTCCCTGGCCACAGCCCAGAGACACCCTTGGCAGGTGGCCTGGTATCTAGTCCATCTCCTACAAGACTAGAATCAGGGCCCAGGAATTGCAACTTCACCCACTGACTGAGTCACTTTCTCAACCTATGTCTGTCCACTGACTGTTTCACCATGATGAAGTCCATTCAAAGAGCATCTTTCGGCTGAATCACAAGATGGTTCTTCCCTCTCTCCACTTGATTCCTCGTAAAGTCCTTCTCTGGCCTGTATATCACTGGCTTTTTCTGGTCCCCTGTTCCTGCTCCCCAGCCTGCAAACTAGCTCAGGCCTTCCTTGTAGCTATAACCTAGATTTCCACCCCCGTGGCTTTCCGAAGGCTACTACCTCACACTCCTGGGCAGGTAGGAGGAAGCCCCTCCTATCTTATCTCTCAGATGGCCTCTGTTCTGGCTCCTTCTTTCCTGTTACTGCCTGGATCACTTTCCCATTCCCAACAAGACCAGTCACTTTCCTAGCTGTGGTCCATGTACAGATCTTTGGTCTCTTCAAGAGCCTACCTCCCATGGCCCCGATGGAGTCTATGCTGAAGGAATGGAACTAGAATAATGGGGAACTACAACACAGGAAGGAGCTCGTTATGCCTGTAAACTTGTTCTCCCCCAGAGTCCAGGAGACCATCCCACAGGCACTGGAACTTTCACAGAAGAGGATCCTCTTGCCCTCAGGTGCTCCTATCTCCTTCTTTAAGGCAAGCTGTCCCAATATCTACCCACCTTCCTGGGAAACCCACCCCAAAGCTGAGGGAAGGCTTCCAGCTGTGGTCTGCCCCTCCCATTCCCAGTTCAGTCTAAACAGTAGTTATCAATGTGCCTACATGCTAGGATCTCCTAAGGAGCTTTGGAAACAAAAAACAAAAAAAAACCCCTGATGCCTGGGCTCCACCATCAGAGATTCTGATTTAACTGGTCTGGGATATAGTTTGAATGTCAGGTTTTATTTTTTTAATTAATAGACTATATTTTGGAACAGTTTTAGGTTTACAGAACAGTTGAGAGGAAAGTACAGAGTTCCCACATACCTGCTCAACCTCGTCCCCTGCCCCCAGTTTCCCCTGTTAGTAACATCTTACCTTACTATGGTATGTTTGTTACAACCACTGAGATAATAAAGACCACAGTTTACTTCAGAGTCCACTCTTTGTGTTGTTAGTTATGTAAGCTTTGATAAATGTATATCACATATCACCCTTACAATTTCATACAGAGTAGCTTCCCTATGTCCCACCTGTCCATCCCTCCCTCCCCCCAAACCCCACCCTTCACCTACCCCCAACCCCTGTCAACCACTGATCTTTTCCTTGTCTCCATATTTTTGCTTTTTTCAGAAAGTCATAGAGTTAGAATCATACGGTATGTAATCTTTTCAGCTTCCTCATTGATTTTTAAGTTTTTTCATTATTTTTAAAAATATTTTTATTTATTTATTGACACAGAGAGAGATCACAAGTAGGTAGAGAGCAGGCAGAGAGAGCGGAGGAAACAGGCTCCCTGCTGAGCAGAGAGGCGGATGCAGACCCTGAGATCATGACCTGAGCTGAAGGCAGAGGCTTTAACCCACTGAGCCACACAGGCGCCCAAGTTTTTTCATTATTTTTAATTCAGATGTAATTGACATATAATATTCTATAAGTTTAAGGTGCACAACATACTGATTTAATACATTTGTATTGAAGTATGATAGCCACTGTAACATTAGTTAACACCTCTATCTCTTCACATAATTATCATTTCTTCTAGTGGTGGGAACAATTCAGATCTATTATCCTAACAAGTTTTTTATTTATAATTATTTTGTTGTCTATAATCACTGTACTGTTTATTACATCTCCAGGACTTATTTATCTACTAGTTACAAGTATGTATCTTTGGGGCGCCTGGGTGGCTCAGTTGGTTAAGCGACTGCCTTCAGCTCGGGTCATGACCCTGGAGACCCAGGATCGAGCCCCATATCGGACTCTCTGCTCAGCCAGAAGCCTGCTTCTCCCTCTCTCACTCCCCCTGCTTGTGTTCCCTCTCTCGCTGTGTTTCTCTCTGTCAAATAAATAAATAAAATCTTTTAAAAAAAAGCAAAACAAGTATGTATTTTTACCTAGGTGATTTTTTAAAAAAGATTTTATTTATTTGACAGAGAGAAACACAGCCAGAGAGGGAACACAGCAGGGGGAGTGAGAGAGGGAGAAGCAGGCTTCCTGCCGAGCAGGGAGCCCGATGTGGGACTCGATCCTGGGTCTCCGGGACCATGACCCAAGCTGAAGGCAGTCGCTTAACCAACTGAGCCACCCAGGCGTCCCTACCTAGGTGATTTTAATGAACAGTGATGGTTGACACTGAATAGTCCTGGTCTAGAATTTAGTAATGGTGAGTGGTGGATCTGGTGCTCCATGATTTTAAATCTAATGTGGCCAAAAGTCTTGTTTTCTTTTGATATGCCCATCCATCCATCCATCCATCCATCCATCCATCCATCCATCCATCCTTCCATCCATCCATCGTTTCCATATATGTCCAGGGCCTTCTATACCTGGACACTGAGACAATCAGCTACATCAACACTGTTCCTGCTCTCATAGCTCTCAAAGTCCATTGCTGGGGACAGACATTAATCAAGTTGCCATGCATGTATTTTAAACTGATATGAGTGGTGTATAGGAAAGGCTTGTGGTGGTGGCTCTTTAAGAGTAGCTGGGAAGTTTCCCAGAGGAAAGGAGGCTCCAGCTGAAATCCAAAGTTAAGGAAGAACTAGCTAGACCAGGGAGGAGGAAGAAAAGCTCAGGAAAGAGACCAAGCTGTGCCAGACTCCTGTGTAGGAAGGAGCCTGGTGCTTACCAACAACTGGTGATGTTGGGAGTAAGGAGGAATGCAGTACAAAAATGAAGCTGGAGAGGAAGGCAGTCCTGGGTAATGTGTCCTGAAAAGATCAATCTGGCTACTGCGTAGAGGAGGGATGAGGGTGAAGGAACCAGGAAAATGGAGAGATCAGTGGGAAGGCCACTGCAGTGTCCAGACAAGATATGAACATCTCATGATGGTGGCTGGGATGAAAAGAAGCTGTGGAATGGTAGCCAGAAGGATGGAAAGAAGCAGATGGATGAGAAGGATGTGTAGGAGAAGAGAGGTGCCTTGAGACATTCAAGGGAAGATCTACAGAAAGCAGTTAGACATGTGGGTCTGAGACTCAGGGGTGAGGGGAGAACTGGAGATGGAGATGTGGGGGACCTAGGGGTATGTATGGTGGGGGAACTGGAAGCCACAGATATGATAAGATGGCCTAGACATTGATCATGGGCTGAGAAGAAAGAGAGTCTAGGACTGAGTCCTGGACAACTATTAATATTGGGTGAAGAGGAAGAACCCAAAAAGGCACTGGAGCAGGAGCAGCAGGGAAGGTGAAAGAGGAAAACCAACTGTGGCTTTATAACAGAAGAGCATGTGTAAGTTTCAAGAACTAGGGAGTGCCCATCAGCATCTATGATACAGAGTGCTCAAGTCAGATGGAGAAAATGAAGGAAGATAGTCCTTTCAAGAATTTAGCTGTGTAGGAGGTTGGGGGACATGGATACAACTCCCTCACCAGTGTCAGCTGCCTCATGAGCTTTCCTTTACCTGTGGAAAGTTTTCCTCAAGTAACAACCTGCATGTGTTCCAAGGATAGACAAACTGGGGGATGTGAGGCATAGGGCTGTGTGTGCCCAATTTAGAAGTGCATTAAAGAATACCTCTGAATAGGCATCATTTCAGGTCAGTGGACCATGTTACTAGTCCTCAGGTAGCATTTGATTTCACCTTAGAAGCTTATATTACCTTTTAGTTGCTTTTCCTTTTGTTACCTAGGAGAGGTAGGCTTCTATTATTTTTATTCCCCTCCTCCACGAAAGGGAGAGAAAGAAAGGAGAGGGTGTGGCTGACTGCAGAGGACCCTGTTAATATCCTCCCTTATTCCCTAGCCTCCATCTTCACAAACTTCTAAAAAGACTTGTCCATACCTTTTCACACTCCACCATTAGTCTACCTTCTCCTTCATGGGCATTGGTCTCCTCAAGGTCACCAACAGTCAACGAACCTCTAGACCCAAGCCAAGTTTCACTGCATTTGACATTTGATCACTTCCTTCGTGAAACTCTCCTGTCTCTCCCAGTGTCCCACTCTCCTGGTTTCTTCTGTTAATAAGAAATCATCCAGACTTTGGAAATAGGAAAAAGAACTGCAGTGATTTCCTTTCAGGGTAGTGTCAGGTGCTACTCAACAGGTCAGTTCCACCTGGGGGTCATCTGATTTTTCTGGGAATGTGTACCTTTTTAAAAAAAAATTTAGTTAGAGAGGGAACACAAGCAATGGGAGTGAGAGAGGGAGAAGCAGGCTTCCCACCGAACAGGGAGCCCGATGTGGGGCTTGAACCCTGAACTCCGGGATCACGACCTGAGCTGAAGGCGCTTAACAACTGCCACCAGGCACCCCTGGGGATGTGTACCTTTGTTTGACTTCCCATGTACTACTGAGTATTTTAAAACTCTATAAGAGTAGAACCTAATTCATAGGAAACTTATAAGGAGTAAATGATTCTTATCCAATAGCAATGCAAATATTTTCAGTCTAATAAGGGGGAACCCCAAAGGTTGCACTTTCTTGCCTTGTAGGGTTTTACCCTTTGTTGTCAAGTTTTCAGCATTCCTTTGACCAATTCTGTATTCAGTCTCAAATTCTCTTTTGAACTAGTGTTTACATCTTACTGATGTCCTCATCCATTAATCAGTGAATAAAAGTTTTGATATGTGTTCATTTTATATTTAAGTTATGCTTTTTGACTTTTTGAAAATTATTCTTTACCTAATTCTGTTAAGTGGCTTGCCAAAGTCACACATGGTGTTAAGGGACAGAGCCAGTCAGTTTGAAACTCAGACATGTCTGATGCTGATTATACCTTCCCTTGATTTATAATTATTTGTTCTTCCATTATTAGAGCTATTAGGGCTTCTGAGACACTATGATCCCACTTACACCCTCTTCACATGGGAAGACAGACCCAGATAGGGGTCAGATCTAGCCCAAGGTAACACAGGAAGGAAAGTGCAAAATCAGGACTCAAAGCAAAAACTGACCAGTGGTGCCCACTGGAAACCTGTCTCCCAGTCTCTCTCTGTCTCCCAAGCAGGCTATCAGGAATATTGCAAGAAACCATTCTCAGCATTTTATAGTGGGCTGAGCCCTGGGGAGTCAGGATATTGGGGTTCAAGCTCTGGGCTTTGGGCTGCTTACTACTCTTCTGGAGTCTCAATATTTATGTATGCCAAATGGGCCAATTATTGGGAGACTTGAAAGAGACAAAGGGTGGCAAGGCAAGTAGGCTGTAAACCTAGTGACTGCCTAGAAGTGAAAGACCAGGGCTCTGGAGACTTAAGCTCAGATTCAGGTTTTATTTCTTGAATAGCCTATTACTCAGGCACCTCCATGGCTTACACACTCCATTGACCATCCCACTCTTGATTTTAGCTCAAGGGGTCTTGATCTCAGAGTTGTGAGTTCAAGCCTCACATTGGGCTCCATGCTGGAGCCTACTTAGAAAAATAAAAAACAGGGGCGCCTGGGTGGCTCAGTCATTAAGTGTCTGCCTTCTGCTCAGGTCATGATCCCAGAGTCCTGGGATGGAGCACCGCATCGGGCTCCCTGTTGGGTGAGAGTCCGTTTCTCCCACTCTCACTCCCCCTGCTTGTGTTCCCTCTCTATCTGTGTTTCTCTGTCAAATAAATAAATAAAATTTTTAAAAAATAATAAAAAGAAAATATAAATAAATAAATAAATAAATAAATAAATAAATAAATAAATAAATAATAGCCTGTCACCTTGGACAAATTTCTATGCTTCAGTTTCCGCATATGTGAAATGGTGCTAGTAATAGCACCTATTCAATAGAGTTGTAAGATATCAAGCAGCCACAACAGTCACTTACATATAATGATAATTTAGTAAAGCTGTGTTTTATAACAGGTTTACTGCTCAAGGCATACTTGTTCTGTAAGTGATGGCTACATCGATCTCCCCCAGGCCCCGCCCTCTCCAGCAGGCCCCGCCCGCGTCCCCCTTTGGGCCCGCCTTCTCCTCCCCAACACCCGCTCCAGCTGTCCTGGGTTCCTCCCGCCACCAGGGGGAGGCAGCGCTGAGGGGGAGGGGCGTGGTGCTTCTAACCGAAGTAGGCGACACTCTAGGGAGCAACGGCGGTTGCTTTGTGGCCAGTGGCGGCGGCGCTCTAGCCGGCGAGTGTGTGAGGCGGGCTCTCAGTGGTGCGGCCGGCAGGCGGCTATGGCGGCCGTGCGGGGCCTTCGAGTGTCGGTGAAGGCAGAGGCCCCTGCGGGGCCGGCTCTAGGGCTCCTGTCGCCTGAAGCGGACTCTGGTTTGGAGCGTGGCGAGCCGGAGCCCATGGAGGTGGAGGAGGGCGAGCTGGATATTGTGCCGGTGCGGCGCTCGCTGAAAGAACTGATCCCGGTACTGGCGGGGGGCGGGGGCGAGGAGGAGGTCGCTGAGCTAGTGCCCCGCAGCCCAGCCGGCCGGAAGGGGAGGCGGCCGGCGCCTGGGCACGGGGGAAGTCTGGGGAAGGGGAAAGAGGGGAGTGAGCGCTCAGGGGACGGAGGCGCCAGGCTTGAGGAGAGACGGGGAGCAGGAGAAGGGACGCGAGGGCTCCCGGAAATGGGTGTTGAGGGGGCTGGAGAAGATGGGGGAGACTAAGGGGTATTTGAGGACACCCCCTTTACTGCCTCTTTGAGCTAGGCTGTGCAGGGAAGTGAGCGAGGAGGGGCTGGAGTTGTCTGGGGGCTTGAGATAAAGGCGGGGTCACGGGCGGGAACGGGAGGAACTGTCGGGTGACCTCTGCATCAGGGTCTCCGTTGGAGCTGATGTTTGTTAAAATATAGCATTCGCGGTTTCTCTTAGAGCGTTGGACTTGTCAGCAGCAGAAACTTAGTGTTTCTTTTGTGACTTGAGTGTCATCTTGTCCCCATTGCACCTGCTCTGAAACACCTACACCGTGGCCCCAGCATGTGACCCTTGTGAAACCAAAACATAAGCAAACCAGCAGTGGTCCGTGTTCTGTCTTTCATCGCATGGCGGAGGTGGGAGGTGGGCAGAAGTGTGTGCTTTTGGTCTGATGGTCCTATATCCCGTTCTTAGGGCTGGTTTCAGGCCTTTATGGCTCTTATGTACTTATTTTCTCATCTAACATGAACTACTTTTTTACCACATGTCAGCAAGTCTGGCTTTTAAACCGAAGTTGTGGAAATAGGTGAAGAAGATAGGATCACTAAAGATAACAAGGACTAGATGATAATGACTCTGATAACAACAATTTGCATAGTGGCATTTTACAGTTTACTACATTATGTTTAGATATCACTGCAGTTGTGAATTAGATACTATCCCTTTATTCGTTCAGTGCAACATGCAGTTATTGCATCCTCCACAATGTGCCAGGCAAAATCCTAGGCACTTGATCAAAATCAAGATCAAACTCTCCTGGAGTTTGTTTTAGTTGGAGGACACAAATACAGAATTTCTAATAGTGGTAAGTGCTGTGAAGAAAGTAAAACATGTTAATGGGACAGAGAGTGCAGAAAACAGGGAAGATGTGCAGAGCAGGAAACCAAATGGAATAGGATAGGTAGGGAAGTCCTCTGATAGTGACATTTAAGCTGAAGCCTGAGTGACAAAAAGGAGCCAACCAAGTGCAGGTTTGGAAGAATATTCCCAGCAAGGGCAACAGTAGGTGCAAAGGCTCTGAGATGGGAACAAAATTGTTTTGTTGGAAAAATGGAAAGTTCTGTAGAGCAAATAGGAGAGCAATTAAAGAGGTCAGGAAGGTAGGCAGATACCATGGAGGAAACCCAGGCCCAGAGAGGCCAAAGGAATTGTATAGTGTCAAGTAATTAGTGAATCAGAGCTGTGACTTCAGTCTTCGACTTCCAGATCCCATCCTCTTTTCATTGCACTGTGCTGTGTTTTTTTCCCCCCCGGGAGGTCTAGGTAAGTCTCGACTTTGTGCATTTGGTGAAGGCTTGTGCTCCAACTGGTGGCCTGACCTGATGAATTTGTCCTGTGTGGGGTGGGGAGCTGAGTGAGTGTGCCGTACTTGAACATTTTTCATGAAAACCTGTATTTTCATTTACATAAATACGTTCAGCAAATGGACTCAATTAAGGTTTGGGATGGGGTCTGATCTAGAAAAGACTTCTTGTTAGACTGGTTGATTGTGTACTACCTAGAGTTACTGAGACAGGCTTCCTTATAATACAGGGTTGTCAGGGTGAGGAAGGATTGTGGAAAGGAATGACTATCCAAAAGGAATCTGTTACAGGGCTGTCTTTTATCATGAGTTTTTCTTCAGTCGCTGTTAGCATTTCTCACTCTTCCCCGTCGTGTTAGGACACAAGCAGAAGATACGAAAACAAGGCTGGCAGCTTCATCACCGGAATTGATGTCACCTCCAAGGTAAGACAGACCATAATTTATGTATTCATTTTGATAAGCAGGTGAACTTAATGAACTTGGTCCCTAGGATTTGTGGAACAGCAGTTACTCTTTTTTTTTTTTTTTCAGCAGTTACTCTTTACCTCCTTTTTTCTTTTGTTGCTTGGTTAAAACCTTTTTTTTAACTTAAATTTTGTTATTTTGTTATTTTTATTTTTTGACTAAATTGCCATTTTCTTTTTTTTTTTTACATTATTTTATTTTTTCAGTGTTCCAAGATTCATTGTTTATGCCCCACACCCAGTGCTCCATGAATTCGTGCCCTCAATACCTACCACCAGGCTCACCCATCCCTCCAACCCCTCTCCCTTCCAAGACCCTCAGTTTGTTTCTGAGCCGAAATTCTCTCATGTTTCATCCCCCTCCCTGATTTACCCCAGTTCACATTTCCTTCTCCTACTGTCCTCCATATTACTCCTTATGCTCCACAAGTAAGGAAAACCATGTGATATTTGACTTTCTCTGCTTGGCTTATTTCACTCAGCATAATCTCTTCCAATCCGGTCCATGTTGCTACAACAGTTGGGTATTCATCCTTTCTGATGGAGGCGTAGTATTCCATTGTATATATGGACCATATCTTTATTCATTTGCCTATTGAAGGGCACCTTGGCTCTTTCCACAGTTTGGCAATTGTAGCCATTTCTGCTGTGTACATTGGGGTACATTTGACCCTTCTTTACACTACATCTGTGTAACTTAAATTTTGTATTACACAATGATACCTTTATGCATCCTGAAAACATAGGAGCATCATTTGTGTTCTTACATTTATGGAAAGATAGAATCCATGTATCTAGTTGCCTATGCTTAGACATATCTAAGAAAAAGTTCTGCACTGGGAATGCTTTTTTTATGTTATGTCTGCTTTTTAAAAATGTGTTTGTTTGTGTTTTTTTTTTCCTAAAGATTTTATTTATTTGACAGAGAGAAACACAGCTAGAGAGGGAACACAAGCAGGGGGAGTGAGAGAGGGAGAAGCAGGCTTCCTGCCAAGCAGGGAGCCCGATGTGGGACTCGATCCCGGGTCTCCAGGATCATGACCTGAGCCAAAGGCAGTTGCCCAACCAACTGAGCCACCCCGGTGCCCCTAAAAATGTGTTTTTAAATACTGTTTTAATACTGTTTCCACTTCACATGAAACAAAACATGAAAAGTACCTGGCATATAGTAGGCTGTTAGTAAATGTCTTTATTCTTTGCTGGTTGCAGGCATAGGAAAATAGGATGTCTTGATTGTGTGGCTGTCTAAACTTTGAAAGCCAAGTTAGCTGAATCATTCTGAGTACCTGGGAGTATTACCTTTTATCTAGTGGCTCCTGTTACTAGGTTACCAGCTTTCCTATAACTCTTTACAGAGCCTAGCCTATTATTTTCCTTATTATAAACAGTCAGGATACAGTTGTTGCTTTAATTGGTGGTATCCAACTTAGACATTCATTCTGATTTTAATGTGTGCAATTAAGTTTAGAACAGAATTTTAAATTATAACTCTGAGTAATAGTACTGTTTAACTATATTGGGTGTATAACAACAAAAATAAAAATAAATATGTCATGGTTACCTTTTTGTATTTTATCTGGGTCTCATTCTGTCTCAGATTGCTTATAGGCCAAAAGAAAGAACTAGCTCTCTTTTAGACGGGCAAGAAAATAGAGTAAAGTGAAGATATTCTCTTACCGTAATCGAAAAAGAAGTAGATTGTTCTGTTCTTACTTTTGTACAGTTAGCCATTATGTGAAACATGTATGAGGGAAAGTGTGGTAGCCCCAGAATTGGGACTTAAGTTGTTACTAAGGAAAGGTAGATTTGTTGTTTGCGCTGGGAAGACATCAGTGAAGAAAATTAGCATAACTGTGGGGAATAACAAAGTGTTGCTGCTTTACCAGTCTCCACAAGCTTTCTTGCAGTCAGACCTTCAATTAGTGTGGCAAAGTCAGTGTACAATTAGTGAAGAGTTCCAAGAGCAATCAGAAACCCATATTTTTGCTCTTGGAGAAAAACTTATGAAGCTGATTATTTTGTTTTTCAGTGAAGTATCAGTGCTTCTTGTCACTTAAAGATGAAAACTGGCAATTCCATGGACACAAGCCTAGAATAGAGGAGAGAGTTTCTTTGCTTCAAAGTTATTTTTAAACAGGGAAAACGCTTTAGGGAGTGTACTACTCAAGCAGACATAATGTGATAGGTGTGATTACCATGCACACAGATGATGTGAAATGGGGGTGGTGATGGGGCTTCTAGAAATAGCACTGAGATCAGAACATCCCCCCCCGCCCAGTAGCCACAGTATCTCCAGCAAACCTTTTGACTTTTTTGTACCCCATTTCTACACCTGGAAGGTTGGAGGGAGATTATTTGGTTGTAATTTGTTTGCATGATTACTAATAATAAAGACAATGTCAGATCTGAAGCATTCATTACTCATTGTATCAGTAAATAGTCATTGAATTCCTACCATCCCCCCACATAGTGATAGGCAATGAATCATGGAGATTATTACAAATTATAGCAGTATTAGTATATGCTCACCCAGTCATTGACTGTGAATATCCAGTTCTCTGCAAAAATTATCAAAAGTACAATGTTGCTAATTTCTTCTCATTTACTTTAAGGTTGTCACTGAAGCATTATGTTGCATCTGTGTTTTAACTTTCCTCCTCCATGTGTCATTTCTTTGGCCTTTTCTGTATCTTCTAGGAAGCAATTGAAAAGAAAGAACAGCGAGCCAAGCGCTTCCATTTTCGATCAGAAGTAAATCTTGCCCAAAGAAATGTAGCCTTGGACCGAGACATGATGAAAAAAGGTACAGTGTGTTGGGGGGTATTTTTCTGCATTTCCCCCAGAGAATCGGTTTTCTCTGCCATGGCCTTGTGTTTCTGGCCTTGCCTTGCCTGTCCAGTCCTCATCCAAACATTCTGAAAAGAAGGGACTTGCCAGATCTCCATTTTGAGGTGATGTGTATAAAGTTGCGCTGCTGGGGTGCCTAGGTGGCTCAGTTGGTTAAGTGTCTGCCTTCGGCTCAGGTAGTGATCTAGGAGTCCAGGACCAAGCCCCAATTTGGGCTCTCTGCTCAGCGGGGAATCTGCTCTCCGCTGCCTCTCACTCTGCTCTCATGTTCTCTTTCTCTCTCTCTCTCTTTCTCAAATAAATAAAATCTTAAAAAAAAAAATGAAGTTGAGCTACTGCTAGCTGTGTCCTAGATGCTACAGCATCTTAATTACTTTGCTCCTTTGCCTTATAGTATATATATGTGGTACCATAAACCCAAGACAGATCATTTTGTCAGAAAGCCCAGAGAAGGCCACCCAGTTAGTGGCAGAGCTGAGAGTAGAACCTATACTTCTAGAGAATCTTACTCATTTTTTTTCTTTTATCATGGAAGTGTTAACTTTTTGTTGCCTTTATTTATTTTTTATTTTTTTTTTTTAAGATTTTTATTTATTTAACACAGAGAGAGGTCACAAGCAGGCAGAAAGAGCGGAGGAAACAGGCTCCCCACTGAGCAGAGAGCCAGACGCAGGCCTTGATCCCAGGACCTTGGAATCATGACCTGAGCCGAAGGCAAAGGCTTTAACTCACTGAGCCACCCAGGCGCCCTTTTTATTGCCTTTAAATGTAGTGGAAGTGTGGGACATCTGGGTGGCACAGTTGGTTAAATATCTGACTCTTGGCTTTGGCTTAGGTTGTAATCTCACTGGGTCATGAGATTGAGCCTCACATTGGGCTCTATGCTCAGTACAGTCAGCTTAAGTCTCTCTGTCCCTCTCCATCAAATAAATAAATCTTTTAAAAAAATGTAATGGAAGTGTATCACACTGATGGGTTTTTTTAAGGGGAGGAATACTGGTATTTTAGGGGAAAGCCATTAATAGTTGTGTGATAACAGGTTTGTAATTTTATTTTTGTGTTTTATTAAGGTAAATATTTTGCTTCCTACAACTCATTCTGAATTATACATAGTAATCTGCCCCAGTATTTGAAAGCAATTTATTAGGAAATTAAATCAAAAGGAAATTAAAATTAAAAGGAAAAATTATTACTTTTTAAATTCACAGCCCATAGTATTCCACTCTAATATAAATCTGTAAATGCATAAGGTCTCCTCTTGTATTTGCAAATTTCGATATTGGTGACAAGCTTAATAGTCATCGTTCTGAAGGCACGTTAAAGGTCTCTGCTTTGCTATGTGAGTTTCTCTTGTGGGGAACTTGCTGTCATACCAGGCACTATGTTAATTAGCACATTACACGCTTGTTTCTTACTCATTTCTCACAACAACCCTATGAGCAATGTATTTTTATCCCTGTTCTACAAAGAAAGCAACAGGCTCAAAGAAATTTAATAAGTGGCCAGGGTTCCACAGCTAGTAAAAGTAAAGACAGGATTTGAACCCAGGTTTTCTGACTCTAAAGCCTTGCTCTTAATTACTTTGCTCCTTTGCCTTATAGTATATATATGTGGTACCATAAACCCAAACCTTCTCATCCATCCCACTGGACAGAGTAGCTTGGATACAGAGCTCAACTCTGGATGCTGCTTTACTGTTTTTTTACATCATGAGTTCAGCTTGGAAATATGACCTTGCTTCCATGCAGGCTGGTTTTCCAGGCATCTGCTTGAGTGGATTTCTGTTTTAGGAAAACAGAACAGCCATGTAATTGGCATTCGTGTGCCTGTACATTCTGGGCGCAAGTAGACGTCTGAGGC
This sequence comes from Spilogale gracilis, assembly GCA_004023965.1. Taxonomy (NCBI): domain Eukaryota; kingdom Metazoa; phylum Chordata; class Mammalia; order Carnivora; family Mephitidae; genus Spilogale; species Spilogale gracilis. The sequence goes on from PITA01003625.1 coordinate 125,768, forward strand.
ATCTCACAACTCCACCTTTAAGCACTATAGTTTTACTACACCGTTTACTTCTAGTCCAGTGAACATTTCTGATGACATCTTTCTTTTTTTAAGATTTTATTTATTTGTCAGAGAGAGAGAGAGAGAGAGCAAGTGAGCCTGTGAACAAGTGAGGTGTGGAGCTGCAGGCTGAGGGAGAAGTAGGCTCCCAACTGAGCAAGGAGCCCCGTGCAGGACTCGATCTCAACACTCTGGAATCATGACCTGAGCCGAAGGCAGACACTTAACTAACTGAGCCATCCGGGTGTCCCATCCTATGACATCTTGCTCTGATCTTATGCATGGTTTTCAGTCTGGTGATTAGCCCTTCCTTACCCTATGCTTTATCTGGTTCAGATGTCACTTCCTCTGTAAAGCATCCGTAATCACCCACTCAGATTTCTCTCCCACCTCTGTTCGAACTCTTTAGCATGCTAAGCCCTCCTGGAATTCCGTCTCAGTTTCTTTTTCAATGTGGGCAAGTTATTGAACTGTTTTAGGTCTCAGTCTTCTTGTTTGCAAAGTAGCAAATGATATCTACCCGAAAAGGATGACTTTCAGGGTTAAGTTTTACTTTTTTAAAAAAGATGTTTTGTTTTTCAGGTTTTTTTTGAAAAACAAATCTGATTTCATGGTTCTAAAGATATTTCTAAAAAGCAGTAGATCTAACTGGAATGTCAGCTAGAGCAAGTTGCTCATTACAGCTTGTTTCTCGTCTAGGAGGCAGCATGGCCTAGGATAGTGTTGCTGAACTCTAGAGAACCCTGCTGCCTATCTCATATCAATTTAAAATTGAATGGGAGGGGGGTCGTAAAGGTCCCAGAGATAGTTTTTGTCTCCCCAAGTAATTCTAATGTATAGTCAGGACTGAGAACCTTTAATGTTAGAGTTAAGAGCATGGGTTCTGAAGCCTGACCTGTCACTTTCTAGCTCTGTGACCTTGGGCAAGTTATTTAGCCTCTAAACCTCAGTTTTTTCATCCGGAAAGGCAGATTAACAGTAGTTTTTGTAGGGTTATTGAGAGGCTTTATTCACATGTTACATTTCTTAAAGTGGCATATAGTAAGTACTCAATAAATGTTATCATTAATGTTCTCCATCTTTAGGCAGTCATGTAAGTGGTCTAGCCTCTTGGGAGAATGGGAACATTGGAATAAGTATTTTGACTTTTTTTCTTCCTCCTCTTCCTCTCCATCTTCTTCTTCTTAATTCCAACAATAATAAAAGATACCACTTGATAAATGCTTATTATGTGCTCGTCACTCTACTATGTGGTTGACTTATCCTTTGAGGAATGCTGTGAGAGGAGAGTATTCATCAGTTGTTTTACTGATGAGGAAACTAAGGTGCTAAGTTTGAGAAGCTCACTCAGGTCCTACAGCTAGGTAAGTAGCAAGGCTAGGATTGGAAGGCTGGTCTGACTGAGGCCTGTGTTCCTAACCTCTCTGCCAGCCTTCAGGGACATAGTTTGGGATATGTTGTACTAGGCCATTCTGCATCAAGAGTTCTTTCTACTCTTGAGTAATTCATTGTCAAGCAGCTTTATTCTCCTTATCCCCACGATCAAAGCTCTCATGGTTAGAAGGGATTAGAGGTTATCTAGACCCAACCTCCCACCCAGTACAGCAGGCCTTTTGGCAAGGTTCTCAGTGGTCTTTTGGCCTTTGCCTGAACATTTCCTAGTGGTGGCATGAGAACTATTTATGACGCAGTTGGTCTTATGTTTGAATACTTCCTCATGTTGAGCAGAAGTTGCTTTCTAGTAATTTCTATCAGTTACTGTGTGATTCTTAGAACATTAAGTCCTTTCTTCATTCATACAGTAAACCTTCTGGTGAGGGAATTGGCAGGCTGTGCCCTAAACATTCTTTATGTACCATGACTTTCTGGTCTTCTTCCTCTAGACTCTTTCCAGTCTCAAAGTACCCTACATAAGGTGAGGTGTAGATTCCAGATATGGTTGAATTCATGGGGAGTGTGGCAGGACTGTTAACTGTACTCTCTGTCCTAGCTGTTTCATAGTGTTATTTAATGTTCTAGTCAACCTAAGCACCCAGCGCTTTGCCCCAGGAATTGCACCTTTCAAAAGTCTTACCATCTTGTACTTGAGACATTTTTGAAGAATTACCTTTTTATTTATCCTTACCAATTAAATCTTATTTCAAGAGTATTTCAGCCTATTGAGCTGATTTATCATAACTACCTTTCAAAATAGTAAGCTATACTTACTCCTAACTTTGGTGTGCATGGCATCTGCATCTGCATCTTGTTGGTAAATCTTAAACAAAATAGCCCTGTATCATGCCATGAAACAGATCCATGAGTTATTAGCCTTTTCAGTTATCAGGTCCACATTTCCTTTAATTGTCATGAGGTATTAGATTACATGCTTAAATAAACTTGAGATAGAACACCATCTGTAGCAGTCATTGAATTTCTAGGTCTGGTAATCCTATCAAAAAAGAAAGACACTTGTGTAAAGTCTTGTTTCTTATGGGAAAGACTTGATTTCTTTTTTTTTTAAAGACTTGATTTCTTAAGGGATCATAGATTCTATCTGATAAGCTTTTTTTTTTTTTTTTAAATCCAGAATCTATTTATTGGGATAGTGTCCCACTCATCTTGATTCAGAATGCTTTTAGTGCTGCTTCTGCCTGAAGAAGCATCCTTCTCTAAGACTTCCTTTTCCTCCTGTGGGCTGGCAGAGGACAGTAGAGCGCCCCAGTGGGATGTAATTTTTGACTAGAAGTTTTAAACCTATTAAAACTAATTCCTGGGGTGCCTGGGTGGCTCAGTTACTTAAGCGACTGCTTTCTGCTCAGGTGATGATCCTGGAGACCCAGGATTGAGCCCCACATTGGGCTCTCTGCTCGGCGGGAGGCCTGCTTCTCCCTCTCTCAGTCCCTCTGCTTGTGTTCCCTCTCTGGCTGTGTTTCTCTCTGTCAAATAAATAAATAAAATCCTAAAAAAAAAAAACCAAACAACTAATTCCTAGCTATTGTCATCTATCTTGGGTTTTAGTTCTTATGTAATAGTAGCTGTTCTGTCAATTATTAGAATAGCACAATAGAGCAACAATTCTGCCCTTTTTCTTGCATCATCTCGCCAAAGCAATGTTGTTCCAAACACATAAAAGAAAAGACAAAGCCATTAGTTTTTTTGATGAACCTGTTTACTCTGGAATGTAACCTTTTCCTCATTAGATGTTATATAAACAATTCATGTTCACCAAAGAAAATTTGGAAAGTAGAGTAAAGGGAGAGGTTACCCATAGTCCACCACTCAAACTCAGTCATTGTCAGCATTTATAAATTTCCTTCTAATCCTTTCTGAGTGTGGGCTTTATTTTTCTTACCCTTTTGTAGTCCTGTTGCTTTTTTCCTTTTTATTTGATAGCTGTTCATCAGCATTTTCCATGTCATTATATAGCCTGATGTTAGTCGCTTAGATTTTTATATTTCTTATATTCTTTATATTATATATATTCTTTATATTTCTTATATTCTTATGTTAGTCATTATAATTTACTCTTTATCTTCCATGTTTGTTCTTTGGCAGGTTGTGCTCCCCTAAGCTCTGCTTCTGTTTCTTTTTTTTAAGGATCACTTCTCAGACTTTGAATTATTATATTTAGCATATTCCAAAGATTTTGATCATTTTATTTTTTAATTTATTTTTAAAGATTGTATTTATTTATTTCAGAGAGTAAGAGAGAGGGAGAGAGCACGGAGGAAGAGGGAGAGTCAGACTCCCCGCTAAGCAGGGAGCGCAATATGGGGCTTGATCCCAGAACCCTGGAATCATGACCTGAACCAAAAGCAGATGCTTAACCGACTGAGCCACCCAGGCATCTCAAGTTTTTGATCATTTTAATCTGAGGCCTCGGAACTGACTGCTTTTTTAAAAATTAATTAATTAATTAATTTATCAATTTTTTTCCCAGTGTTCCAAGATTCATTGTTTATGCCCCATTCCCAGTGCTCCATGCAAAACGTGCCCTCAGTACTCAACACCAGGCTCGCCCGTCCCCCCCACTCCCCTCCAAGACGCTCAGCTTGTTTCCGAGTCCAAAGTATCTTATGTTTCGTTTCCCTCCCCAATATACCCCACTTCCCATTTCCTTTCCTTCTAATGGAATTTACTACTTTTTCTCTGGATTTTCAGAATTCTGCTTTCCTAAAAACTTGAGTTTTGTGTCCTACTGTCTGCCATTCTTTGTCTTCTATCCTAATAGAAAATCCAAGATGATGCCCTCACCACCTTAGAAGTTAGTACTCAATAAATGTCCTCATTGCCCAGTGTTTGTGCTCACTGCCACATCAGCAGTTAGCCCTTTCTCATTGGTTGGACATAAATCTAGGTGCCTTTTTTGTTGTTTTGTTTTAGGCAGTGAAATTGCAAGCAAGGTGAGGCAGTATTGAGCATTCTTTTTTGGCAGTTTTCCATCAAATCTCGAACTTAACAGAGTTTCCATCTCCAGTGGATCTTGCCATTGTCGCTGTTAGTCAATTTGGTTCTCTTTTGAGAATGAACCTTTTTTATCCTCCAGCTGACTGAGAGTAGTTTTTCTCTGGGTTTTGCTTCCCCTCCACATTCTTTTTACGTCTTTACCTGCTTCTTTTGACCAAGATTGTCCCTTGCCCATTTCTAGATTTTTATGTCATTGTCTCTTCTTCACAATATAGACATCTGAGGCTAGAAGCTTTGTTCTTTATACTCTTTTTCTGTTTGTTTTTAAACTATTTCCTCATCTGTAGAATTTTTTTTAATGTTTTAATGTTTTCATAGAACAGTGCTGTGATATTCTTGATACTTATTGTCATTTTTTTTGGTCTTTTTTTTTTTTCTGCGTATCTTCTTTATGACTAAATTCTTATAATCAAATCAGCAAGATCTCTACAAGTTATTTTCTCCCTGGGCGCCTGGGTGGCTCAGAGGGTTAAGCCTCTGCCTTTGGCTCAGGTCATGATCTCAGAGTCCTGGGATCGAGGCCCGCGTCTGGCTCTCTGCTCGGCAGGGAGCCTGCTTCCTCCTCTCTCACTGCCTGCCTCTCTGTCTACTTGTGATCTCTCTCTGCCAATAAATAAACAAAATCTTAAAAAAAAAAAAAGATATTTTCTACCTGATCCTCAGTCTGTTCCCGCTACCATTACCAGGAGCTCTCCTTGTTATTTGTTACCTTCTTCAGAACTATGTCTTTACTTCCCATAGGACTTTTTTCTTCCAAAGTCCTGATTTAGCTAGAAGAACTAAGAAGGCTCCTGTCCAGTGTGGACAACCATCTCAGTTGTATTTGCGCTTTGTTGAACTCCTGGTCACTAATAAGGACTTGCCAGGGTTCATAAATCTTGATGGTATCTCTGTCTTCATGAATCTGGCTGGAAGGAAAGCACTCACCTGATTTAGTCTGACCTTACCATTATTATGGTTTCTAGTTAAGCCTGTCTTTTACTCTGTAGAATGACAAAATGAGTACCCAAACATTTTTTTATCTGAACATAATGACATACCTTTTTCTTTTTCTTTTTTTTTTTTTAAAGATTTTATTTATTTGACAGAAACACAGCGAGAGAGGGAACGCAAGCAGGGGGAGTGAGAGAGTGAGAAGCAGGCTTCCCGCCAAACAGGGAGCCCGATGTGGGGCTTGATCCCGGGTCTCCCAGATCATGACCTGAGCCGAAGGCAGTCGCTTAAAGAACTGAGCCACCCAGGCGCCCATATTGACATACTTTTAAGTAAATACTTAAATACTTTCTAAAATTCATTTGTTTTCCTTTTGTTTGTTTGTTTTTGTTTGTTTTGTTTTGTTTTTAAGATTTATTTATTGAGAGAAAGAAAGAGTGTGTGTGAGCAGGGAAGGAGCAGGGAAGGAGCAGAGGGAAAGGAGAGAGAATCCTAAGCAGACTCTCTGCTGAACAGGGAGCCTGATGTGGAGGCTGGATCCCATGACCCATGAGGTCATGACCTGAGCTGAAATCACTAGTTGGGGACACTTAACCCGTCCAGCTACCAGTTGCTCTTAGGTTCATTTGTTTTTAATAGACATACAAAAACATACTTGAGAGTAATGAACATTAAATTCTTAACAGAATTACTTTAGAGAAGGGAGGAAGAGGAGGGATGTGGAAGAGTTACACAGGCCTGTTTTGTATGTAGTGTTTTATTTGCCTCAAATCTTTTTAAGAAATTAAGCATAGGGGCGCCTGGGTGGCTCAGTTGGTTAAGCGACTGCCTTCGGCTCAGGTCACGATCCCAGAGACCCGGGATCGAGTCCCACATCGGGCTCCCTGCTCGTCGGGAAGCCTGCTTCTCCCTCTCTCACTCCCCCTGCTTGTGTTCCCTCTCTGCCTATGTTTCTCTCTGTCAAATGAATAAAATCTTAAAAAAAAAAAAAAATTAAGCATAAAGTTAGGTGGTGGATAAGGAGGTATTTAAAACGTTTTTTATTGATATATTTGCATATTTCACAACTACAAAAATTAAGTGAGATATATACACTGAAGTATTTAGTAAAAAAACCCCACAATCCTGGTAAACCTGAGGTTCTTTTTTTGGGAGGGTCTGACCTTTATTTATTTATTTTTTCATCATGATACATGTACTCTTTAATCCTTATCACCTCTTTCACCCATCCCTCCACCCCCATCTACTCTGGTAACCATTAAAAGTCTTTCTATTCTTATTTCCTTTGCTCATTTCTTTTATTTCTTAAATTCCACATCTGAGTGAGATTTTATGGTGTTTGTCTTTCTCTGACTTATTTTGCTCAGCATTATACTTTGTTGTTGCAAATGGCAAAATTTCATTCTTTTTTATGACTGAATAATATTCCTCTGTGTGTGTATACACCACATTTTTTTTTTTTTTTAAGATTTATTTATTTATTTATTTGAGAGCATGAGCAGGAGGGGCAGAGGGAGAGGCGTAGAGAATCCCAAGCCCGACACACAGCTCGATCCCACTACCTGGAGCTGATACCAAGACTCACTCAACTGCACCACCCAGGCACCCCTGTATACACCACATCTTTCTTATCTATTTATTCTGGACAGTTGGGCTGCTTCCTTAATTTGCCTATTATTAATAATTTTGCATGTATCCCTTTGGATTCGTGTTTTTGTTTTAGGGGGATAAATACCAGTAGTGTAATTACAGGATTGTAGGGCACTTTTATTTTTAACTTTTTGAGGAATTGTCATACTGTTTCCACAGTAGTTACATAGTTTGAATGCCCACAAACAGTGCAAGAGGGTTCCTTTTTTCCATGTCTTCGTCAACTCTTTTTTTTTTTTTTTTTTTTTTAAAGATTTTATTTATGGGGTCCTGGGTGGCTCAGTGGTTGAGCCTCTGCCTTCAGCTCGGGTCATGGTCCTGGAGTCCCGGGATTGAGCCCTGCTTTGGGCTGCCAGTTCGGCAGGAGGCTTGCTTCTCCTTCTCTCATTCCTGCTGCTTGTCTTCCCTCTCTGGCTGCGTCTCTCTCTGTCAAATAAATAAAATATTTTAAAAAAAAAAAGATTTTATTTATTTATTTGACAGAGAGAGACACAGCCAGAGAGGGAACATAAGCAGGGGAGCAGGAGAGGGAGAAGCAGGCTTCCCACTGAGCAGGCAGCCCGATGCAGGGCTTGATTCCAGGACTCTGCGACTGAGCCACCCAGGCGCCCCTCCTCATCAACTCTTATTGTTTGTTTTTGATTTTAGCCATTCTGACACGTGTGAGGAGATATTTCATTGTGGTTTTGATTTGCATTTCCCTAATGATGAGGGTTGTTGAGCATCTCTTCGTGTGTCTGTTGGCCATCTGGATGTCTTCTTTGGAGAAATGTCTGTTCATGTCTTCTGCCCTTTTTATTTTAAGTTTTTATTTTAATTCCAGTTAGTCAACATATAGTGTGATATTAGTTTCAGGTAATATACTGATTCAACAATTCTATACATCACCTAGTGCTCATCACAAGTCTACTCCTTAATCCCCATCACTTCTTTAACCCATCCACTCTGCCCTCCTTTCCTCTGTAACCATCAGTTTGTTCTCTGTAGTTAAGAGTCTGTTTCTTGATTAGTTGCTGTCTCTGTCATTTTTTCCCTTGACTTCTTTGTTTTGTTTCTTAAATTCCACCTATGAGTGAAATCATAAGGTTTTTGTCTTTCTCTGACTGACTTATTTCGCTTAGCTTTAAAAAATATGGAAGGCACAAGTTTACATGCCATCCTTTCTTAAGGACCATGCTAATCTTCTCTGTATCATTCCAATTGCAGTATATGTGCAGCCAAAGCAGACACTTCTGCCCATTCTTAAATTTTTTAGATGTTGAGTTATATTAATTTCTTTATATATTTTGGATACTAATCCTTTATCACATATATCATTTGCAAAAACTCCCATTCAGTAGGTTGCCTTTAAGTTTTGTTGATTATTTCCTTTGCTGTGCAGAAACTTTTTATTTTTATGTACTCCGGTAGTTTATTTTAGCTTTTATTTTCCTTGCATAATGAGATATATCTAAAAAAAATGTTGCTGCAATCAGTGTCAGAGATACTACTGCCTGTGCTCTCTTCAAGGATTTTTATGGATTCAGCTCTCACATTTAGGTCTTTAATCCATTTTGAGTTTATTTTTGTGTCTGGGTAAAGAAAGTGGTCCAGTTTCATTCTTTTGCATGTGGCTGTCTAGTTTTTCCAATGCCATTTGTTGAAGAGACTTTTTTTTTATTGTATATTCATTCCTCCTTTGTTGAAGATTAATTGACCATATAATTTTAAGTTTATGTCTGATTTTTTGTCTTCTGATGCATTGATCTGTGTGTCAGTTTTTATGCCAATACCATACTGTTTTAATTATAACTGCTTTGTAGGCACCTGGGTGGCTCAGTCGTTAAGCATCTGCCTTCTGCCTTGCGCTTGGGCCATGATCCCAGAGTGCTGGAATCAAGCCCCGCATCGGGCTCCCTGCTTGGCGGCGAGCCTGCTTCTCCCTCTTTCACTCCTCCTGCTTGTGTTTCCTCTCTAGCTGTGTTTCTCGCTGTCAAATAAATAAAATCTTTAAGAAAAAATTAATAACTGTTTTGTAATCTAAGTTGAACTCTGGAATTGTGATATGTCCATTTTGTTTTTCTTTTTCAAAATTGCTTTGGTTATTTGGGGTCTTTTGTGTTTCCATACAAATTTTAGGATTGTTTGTTGTAGTTCTGTGAAAAATGTGGTTGATGTTTTCATAGGGATTGCATTAAATCTGTAGATTGCTTTGGGTAATATAGATATTTTAACAATATTTGTTCTTCCAGTCCATGAGTCTTTCCATTTCTTTGCATCATCTTGAATCTCTTTCATTGGTGTTTCAGAGTACATGTCTTTCATTAGGTTCCTTTTAAAGAAAAAAAAAGATTATTTATTTATTTATTTGATAGAGAGAAACATAGGTAGAGAGGGAACATATAAGTAGGGGGAGTGAGTGAGGGAGAAGCAGGCTTCCCGCCGAGCAGGGAGCCCGATGCGGGGCTCGATCCCGGGTCTCCCGGATCATGACCTGAGCCGAAGGCAGTTGCTTAACCAACTGAGCCACCCAGGGGCCCCTCATTAGGTTCCTTTTTGACTATGGCCTTTAACCTTTCTTCCTCCCCAGAGGTAACAATAGTTACCAATGTGAATTATACCAGGCCTTTTTCTAGGTATTTGTGTACATAAATACTTAGCCTTAGAAAACGTGTGTGGCGTTTATATTTTATTTTTTTAATGTCATCACATTGTACAGGAACACCTCATCTTATTGTACTTTATTGAACTTTGCAGGTACTGCTTTTTTTTTTTTTTTTTTTTAACAAATTGACGTTTCGTGGAAACCCTATGTCAAGCAGGTCTGTGGGTGCCATTTTTCCAACAGCATTTGCTCACTTCAGATCTGTCACATTTTGGTAATTATTGCAATATTTTACACTTTTTCATTATTGTTGCATTTGGTATGGTGATCTATGATCAGTATCTTTCAGGTTAACAATTATAATTGTTTTGGGATGCCACAACCACTCTCTTGTAAGATGGAGAACTTAATCGACAAATGTGCTTGTTCTGATTGCTCCACCAACTGGCAGATCTCCCGTTTCTCTCCCTCTCCTCGGGTCCCCATTCCCTGAGACACAACAGTATTGAAATTAGGCCAGTTAGTAGTCCTACAATAGCCTCTTAAGTGTTCAAGTGAAGAGTGTCCAGGTCTCTCACTTTAAGTCAAAAGCTGGAGGTGATTAAGCTTAGTGAGGAAGATATATCAAAAGTTAAAATAGGCCAAAAGCTAGGCTTCTTTTTTTTTTTTTTTTTTTTTGGTTATTCTTTTTTTTTTTTAATTTATTTTATTTTATTTTATTTATTGTTGTTACTAAAAAAAAATTTTTTTCCAGTGTTTCAAGATTCATTCCCCATTCCCCACACCCAGTGCTCCACGCTTTAGGTGTCCCCAGTACCCACCACCAGGCTCTCCCATCCCTCCACCCCCCTCCCTCCAAGTTCCTCAGTTTGTTTCTGTGTTCAAAATCTCTGTTGTTTCGTTTCCCTCCCTAGATTA
>PITA01003626.1:0-76031 GCA_004023965.1 Spilogale gracilis
GGCACTTCTCCGAAGAAGATATACAAACGGCTAACAGACACATGAAAAAATGTTCAGCGTCACTAGCTATCAGGGAAATTCAAATCAAAACCACTCTAAGATACCACCTTACACCAGTCAGAATGGCCAAAATTAACAAGACAGAAAACAACAAGTGTTGGAGAGGCTGCGGAGAAAGGGGAACCCTCTTACACTGTTGATAGGAATGTAAACTGGTGCAACCGCTTTGGAAAACAGTGTGGAGATTCCTTAAAAAATTAAAGATAGAGCTACCCCATGACCCTGCAATTGCACTACTGGGCATTTACCCCAAAGATTCAGACATAGTGAAAAGAAGGGCCATATGTACACCAATGTTCATCGCAGCAATGGCCACAATCGCCAAACTGTGGAAAGAGCCAAGGTGCCCATCAACAGATGAATGGAAAAGGAGATGTGGTACATATATACAATGGAATACTATGCCTCCATCAGAAAGGACGAATATCCAACTTTTGTAGCAACATGGACTAGACTGGAAAAGATCATGCTGAGTGAAATAAGCCAAGAAGAGAAAGTCAAGTATCGCATGGTTTCACTTACTTGTGGTGCATGAGGGGTTACCTGGAGGACAGTGGGAGAAGGAAAGTAAATGGGAACTAGGGTAATCCAGGGAGAGAAACGAAACAACAGAGACTTTGGACACAGAAACATACTGAGGGACTTGGAGGGAGGGGTACGGAGGGATGGGAGAGCCTGCTGGTGGGTACTGGGGACACCTAAAGCGTAGAGCACTGGGTGTGGGATATGGGGAATGAATCTTGGAACACTGGGAAAAAAAATTTAAGTAACAATAAAAAAATAAAATAAAAATAAAAATAAAAAGGACAACATAAGCAAAGCCCAGGCACATGCAATTAGTAGATGTTAGAGGACTTTTATGTCCAGATGATCACTTGGAGGGTGTGACAAGGGGTGACAAGTCAAAATGACAAGAAGAAGACTTACTAGTGGCAAACATTTTTGGATTCATATTGCCTTAGAACAATGTTTTTCTAAGCAAAAAATGTTCCAGGGTTAAATGTTTAGGAAATGCTGAATTAAAGTCAAATAAATGTCCTTACTTTATGGTAAAATTGCAAAAGAGGACATGCTATGCAAAAGTTTTAAATTGATTTTGCCAAGGATCTCTTTCAGATGAAATATTTCTCTCTCTCAAGAATATTATTCTAAGGATTAAGCTTCAGGAATACTGTGAAAAATGCTGACCTCTTGAAATGGGCAGGGGTCTGAGAATCCAGAGACCTGGTCTCTGGTTCGGATGCAAATAATTTTACCTCTCTAAGCCTCAGTGTCTTCACCAAAATGGGAGACTTAGGCCAGGATCTCTCCTCTGGATCTTTTTGTATCTAACTTTCCATAATTCTACAGCGTCTGCATAACATACTAGATTGTCTTGCATTGGAGAGAAGGCAAACCAGAGTCCTCAGAATTCCCAAATAATTCTTCAAAAACTCCCATATATTCAGCTCTAAATCTCAAAAACAAATTAATTTTTCCATAGTATGAGTGTTTCCAGAAATACTAAAACTCATTCTTGGCATATGAATATATCATTTTCCACTAGCTCTAAACACAACTGGCTCATCTGTCTAATGTCTCCAGATGCTTATGCAATTAGCATGTTGTATTTAAATTCTGTCCACTAAATTGAATAAGATGTTCCCTCTTCTCTTCCAAAAAAGCTGTCTGGTGCAAAAAAATAATCGTGCTAACAAGGGACAACAGGAAAGCTGCACTCTGCAGACAGGTGGCTTACATAAAACCCTTACATGATTCATTTCCCAGGGCTAAGTCATGATCGACTCCATCTCTACATCTCCAAATTTAATTAGCATGGCTACGGGGATGCCTTACAAAAGATGAGGTAGTGAGTCCCCCCCTTCATATGAGCAGTATATTCTAGAATGTTTGGAAATCTTACTCATTTTCCATCTATACACATAATGATTTCATTTGGGATTTATCAAAGACTAGCACAAATAATCAGATTTATATTTTTTCCTAGATAAATCAAGGGATATACTCATACTGTAGAGAAGTCCATTCTCACCAAATTTATATACATATTCAATGCAATGCTGATCAAAAGTCAACCAAGGTGTTTTGTTTTTTTGCTCTGTTTTGTTTTTGTAGAAATTGGCAAGATGTTTCTAAATTTTTTATGGAAAACCAAAGATCTAAGTGTACCTAAGACAATCTGAGAGAATGATAGTGGACGAATTACATTGCCACCAACAAAAAGTATAACACTTCCTCCATTACTATAGTACAATATGGGCCCAGGAGGCAAATAAACCACTGGACATCTGATTTATGATAAAAATAGTGCTGAGGGGTAACCTGGAGGACAGTGGGAGAAGGAAAGTAAATGGGAAGTAGGGTAATCCAGGGAGAAAAATGAAACAACAGAGACTTTGGACACAGAAACAAACTGAGGGACTTGGAGGGAGGGGGATGGGGGGATGGGAGAGCCTGGTGGTGGATACTGGGGGCACCTAATGCGTGGAGCACTGGGTGTGGGGAATGGGGAATTAATCTTGGAACACTGGAAAAAAATTTAAGTAACAATGAAAAAAATAAATAAATACATACATACATACATACATACATACTAAATGCTGCCAAAAAAAAAAAAAAAAAAAGATAGTGCTGCATATCACTGTCGAATTGATGGGTCTTTTCAGTGAATACTGCTAGGTCAATTAAGATGTTCACACAGATGAAAAACAGATCTTGATCCTTATATCATACTACAAATAATTTCAAATGGAGTAGATCTAAAAAGGAAAGGTAAAAAAACAAAAGCAAAGCTCCCAGAAGATAATATAGAGTGATATCACTATGATCTTGAGGTAAACAAACATTTCTTAATGAGAACACAGAAACCACTAACAATAAAGGAAAAGACAGATAAATAGGACCTAATGAAAATGTAAAAGGACTACATATCAGAAAACATCATTAAAAGAGTAAAATGTGGAAACCACAGAATAGAAGAGAACATATCTGCAATACCTACGACCAAAAAAAGACCTATCTGGAATATATGAAGAATGTTTATAAATCAAGAAGAATAAAGCAACTGGCTCAATTTTTTTAACGGCCTAAACACTTCTAAAAGTATTTCCCAAGAGAAAGAATTAGTCAATGAACATATGGAAAGATACTTAAACTTTAGTCATCAAGGACACGCAAATTAAAATAATGATGAAATACAATACACATCTACACACACACACACACTCCTACACACACACCTACACACATGCACACTTACACACTACACTGCCCCACACACCAACACACATGAACACCTGCACACACATATATACATACATACACACATGTACACCTATATGCACACATACATACCTGCACACAGACACACACACACACACACACACACACACACACACACACGAGGAAGTTAAGATTATGAACAATTCTAAGTCTTAGAGAGGATACAGAGCCACTGGAATCTTCAGGTATACTGATTAGAGAATAAATTGGTGAAACTATGTTAGAAAACTGACACTGAAACTGATCATACACATATCCTAAAACCTAGCAATTCCATTTCTGCATTTGTATCTAGAAAAGTGTAGGCATGTGTGCACTCAAAGATAGGTGCAAGAGTTTTCAAAACAGCATTATTTGGAAAAAACCAGTCTATCTAAAAAGTCTATTAAGAGCTGGATATTTTACTTGTGGTATATTATACAATGAGATGTAATACAACAATGAAAATGAATAACTATTGCTATACATAATGATATTAATGAATCTCTCAAACATTATGGGGGAAGAAGCAAGACACCAAAAAGAAATGTCAGTTCCTGAAAAGACAGTCTCTTCAATAACTGGTGCTGGGAAAATTGGTCAGCTATGTATAGAAGAAAGAAACTAGACCATTCTCTTATGCCACACACAAAGATAAACTCAAAATGGATAAAAGACCTCAATGTGAGACAGGAATCTATCAAAATCCTAGAGGAGAACATAGGCAGTAACCTCTTTGACATTGGCCACAGCAACTTCTTTCAAGACACGTCTCCAAAGGCAAAAAAAAAAAAAAAAGTGAAAATGAACTCTTGGGGTTCATCAAAATAAAACGCTTCTGTACAGCAAAGGAAACAGTCAACAAAACAAAGAGGCAACCCACGGAATGGGAGAGGATATTTTCAAACAAACTACAGACAAAGGGCTGATATCCAAGATCTGTAAAGAACTCCTCAAACTCAACACCCCAAAAAAGATGATCACATCAAAAAATAGGCAGAAGACATGAACAGACACTTCTTCATAGAAGACATACAAATGGCTGACACATGAAAAAAATGTTCATCATCACTAGCTATCAGGGAAATTCAAGTTAAAACCACATTGATATACCACCTCACACCAGTCAGAATAGCCAAAATTAACAGGACAGGAAACAACAAGTGTTGGAGAGG
Source organism: Spilogale gracilis (assembly GCA_004023965.1). Lineage (NCBI taxonomy): Eukaryota > Metazoa > Chordata > Mammalia > Carnivora > Mephitidae > Spilogale > Spilogale gracilis. The sequence continues at coordinate 4,497 of PITA01003626.1, forward strand.
CTGTAAAGAAAAGGGAACCCTCTTACACTGTTGGTGGGAATGTAAACTGGTGCAGCCGCTTTGGAAAACAGTGTGGAGATTCCTTAAAAAATTAAAAATAGACCTACCCTATGACCTGCAATTGCACTACTGGGGCATTTACCTCAAAGATACAGATGTAGTGAAAAGAAGGGCCATATGTACCCCGATGCTCATAGCAGCAATGGCCACAATTGCCAAACTGTGAAAAGAGCCAAGGTGCCCTTCAACAGATGAATGGATAAAGAAGATATGGTCCATATATAAAATTGAATATTACGCCTCCGTCAGAAGATATAGTACATATATACCATGGAATACTACGCCTCTATCATAAAGGATGAATACCCAACTTTTGTAGCAACATGGATGGGATTGGAGGAGATTATGCTGAGTATGAAATAAGCCAAGCAGAGAAAGTCAAGTATCATACATATAGACAAGTGTCATTTCACTTACTTGTGGAGCATAAGGAGTAATATGGAAGACAGTGTACTGGAGAAGGAGAGGAAATGGGAAGTGGGGTAAATCAGGGAGGGAGATGAAACATGAGAGACTTTGGACTTGAGAACAAATTGAGGGTCTTGGAGGGGATGGGTGGGGAGGATGGGTGAGCCTGGTGGTGGGTATTGAGGGCATGTATCACATGCAGCACTGGGTGTGGGGCATAAACAATGAATCTTGGAACATTGAAAAAATAGAAAAAAATTTTTAAAGAGTAAAAGAGATACAGATCTGATCCAAAAAAAAAAAAAAGAGAGAAATGTCAGTTCTGCCAAAATGTGATGATACGTCCCTAAAGATCACCACACTATACAAAATCATGCAATTAAAACCACAGGGCTTAGAAAATACTTGCAAATGACATATCCAATATTATATAAATATATATATTATATGTATGCATATATATTAGAAGATATTTGCAAATGACATATCCAATGTGTTATATATACCACTTCTTTATCCATTCATATATCAGTGGACACTTGGACTGCTTCCATAATTTGGCTATTGTAAATAATGCTGCAATAAACAAAGGGGTCCATGTATCTTATTTTATTAACATATAATGTATTTTTTGTTTCAGGAGTATAGGTGTGTGAATCAACAGTCTTACATAATTCACAGAACTCACCATAGTACATACCCTCCCTTAGTGTTTTTGCATTCTTTTGGTAAATACCCCATACTGGGATTACTGGATCATATGCTAATTCTATTTTTAATATTTTGAGGAACCTCCATACTCTTTTCCACAGTAGCTGCACTAGTTTGCATTTCCACCAACAGTGCACAAGGATACACACACACACACACACACACACACACGCATGCGCGCACGCGCACACACACACACACACAAACATATATAATTATGGAAGCAGCCCAACTGTCTACCGATGGATGAGTAAAGATTGTATACACACACACACATCACAGAGTATTACTCAGCCATAACGAGAATGAGCTCTTGCTACTGCAAGATCTAGAAATAACACTAAGTGAAATGTCACTCAGAGAAAGACAATATATGATTTCACTCGCATGTGGAATTTAAGAAACAAAACAACAGAGAAAAAAGAGACAAACCAAAAATAGATTCTTAACTACAGAAAACAGATGGTTACTAGAGGGGAGGTGGATGGGGGGGGGAAATGGGTGAAATAGGTGAAAGGAATTAAGAGTACACTCACCATGAGGAGAACTGCATAATGTACGGAATCACTGAATCACTATACTGTACAGCTATGACTATAATATAACACCTATAATATAACACTGTGTGCTAACTATGCTGGACTTAAAAAAAAAGTCCTTAGGGCCTAAGGAAAAAAAACACAGCTAAGGGCATAATAGTCAAAACTTGCTAGTGACACATAAATTTAAAAAAAAAAAAAGAAATCTAATAAAAGTGGTATCATAGATTTACACGTGCAAAATTGTTAAGAAACGAATCAAGTAAAATCAAGTAAAACAGTATTTTTTTATGTTTATAAAGATCTGAGGTTTGCTTATGGTCGTGGTTTCAGAGGGCTGCTGCTGGTGAGTTACCTTGAAGGGATGGGACGAGGGTTACCTCAAATGGCCTGGAGAGCTAAGACTACATGTGGGTGGGTGTGGTTTACAACGTGCTCCACAAACTGAGTGGCTGGTAGATGTGTGAGGTGTGTGCATGTGTACATGTTCTGCATTTCCACTCAGCTCAGATCAGCTGTGTGCAGTTTCTACATTCGCTTTCTTGAAGACAAAATTGTACATAAGCAAATACTAAACTGCATTATGCTCAAATTGCTCACTAGGTATCAGTGATGAAGAAATTCACACTTGCAACATAAGCAATACTGCTGAACTGACAGTTCCTTATTATTCTATTTAAATAAAGTTCACAGGCAAAATTCATCTATGACATCAGGGGTCAGGATACTGGTTACCCTAGAGGGGGTTGTAACTAGAAAGGACCACAAAGAGAAACTTCCATAGTGCTGGTACTAGCTAAACAGGTGTGTATACTTTATGAAAACTCATCACACCACACACATAAGATTTGTACACGTCATGAAATGTTTAAATAAAACTTTTTAAAAAAGAATGCTACATTAAAAAATTGAAAAACAAGATCTACCCATTTTAGGAAGCCTTCCTGGCCTTATGATAAATTTTCCTATGTGGCTGGACAGACATCAAGTTCCTCCTCAAATGAGTACACTAATCATCCATACTCATATCAGAAACATTTATATAGCTCTTCTCACACAATGTTCAGTAGTCCATCAACCATCCCCTAAAGAATAATGAAGTAGGATTCCTAAGTTATCAACTCCAGACAGATTCTTAGCTGAAACCCCCACATCTTCCTAGCACTGAAAAACCAACTGGACGACATGGCTTTAGAGTTTCAGCTTTGCCCTTTCCTGGTTAAGTGGGTTTGGCATCATTTCTTAAGTATTTCCTCTCTCCTAGTCAACTGAAAGTTAGTTTCAGTCTCCTCCTTCCATGTTGGGGTATGTCAGTGAGGTCTTGGACATCAAGATCCCCAATAACAAAAATGGCTGGCATCACCCAAAGTGTTTTGTCTTAAGACAGCCTCATGTGTAATGAGGGCTTCCACAAAGGCATTTGGATGGTGACAGTGGTGAGTAATTTGGTGCTCTGATGGCTTTATTGTCTTCATAAGGAAAACATGCATCCATACAACATTTTGAAATATGTGTAGATCTAGAGGCATTTTAAAACTTCCTCTCCACCTTACTGGAGTCATCACTCAGTTATCCATATTCAGACAGGAGTTTTCACCACAATTAACACTGCCCCTATTCCACTCTCCATTGGCCCTGGTCATTGTGTTCCTAAGGCTCCTCCATCTTAATCTCCTAAAATTCAAGTTCTATTTTCCCTATCAAATCAAGCAAGTGGAAGAGGGTGCAAAAACCTGATCTCTAACAATACGTGTCTACACTCAGATACTGATTACTTGGATATGTTACAGTTTAGATAATCTTCATCACTGGACATAGGAAAGTTACCTAGAGTGGTTAGGTCCCTGTCTCCTTCAAGAATGTCAAAGCACATTATCAATTCTACCCACTAAACTCAGTGGGAGAGGCTCACATACAGAATAAGGTTTGCTCCTTCCTAGCCATGGTGCAATAGCTCCAAGTTTGAAGAGACTGGCACTAGGAGGGCACTAGAAGGGAAACCAGAAGTTTCCCATGTTGTTACGTAAGGCTGACACTGACAGATCAATTATGGGAGAGGATCTCTGGGTGATAAAAGGAACATTTCCATCAGATTCACTAAGGATGTTTACTGAAATGCAGGTTCCCAGGTGCTACCCTGGACCTACTGAATCAGAATCTCTTAGAGGTAGGGACTTAGGATTTTGCATTTTAAATAAGCTTCTCAAGTGATTCCCATAAGCATCAACTGTGGAAAATGTACTGGTGTTTGGGCCAAAGAAGAGCTGACATCACACTTATTAATGATGACACAAAGGGGGAGCAATCTCATTAACTAAGCTGCGTTAGACCAGGTCAACCCTGAAATCATTCAACATTGTGTTAATAATGAGAAACACAGTTACCAGGCATCCAACCTGCACTGAGTCACAGAGAGGAGACAAGAGAGAATGTCATACATATTTCACATTGAGTTGTCATAGCAAACAAAACCAGAATATTTCCTACATACCTAATTCTGAGACCTCATCAGAGGTGAGAATAAACATTGTTAAAATGTCTATACTGTCCACGGCAATCTATACTTTCAACGTCATCCTGATCAAAAGTTCACCAACATTTTTCAAAGTGCTGGAACAAACAATCCTAAAATTTATATGGAACCAGAAGAGACCCCAAATTGCTAACGAAATGTTGAAAAAGAAAAACAAAGCTGGAGGCATCATGTTACCTGATTTCAAGCTTTATTACAAAGCTGTGATTTGACCAAGACAGCATGGTATTGGCACAAAAACAGACACATAGACCAATGGAACCGAGTACAGAGTCCAGATATGGACCCACAACTCTATGGTCAAATAGTCTCTGACAAAGCAGGAAAAAATATCCAGTGGAAAAAAGACAGTCTCTTCAATATGGTGCTGGGAAAATTAGACAGTTACATATAGAAGAATGAAACTTGACCATTCTCTTACACCATACACAAAGATAAACTCAAAATGGATGAAAGACCTCAACATGAGGCAGAAATCTATCAAAATCCTAGAGGAGAACATAGGCAGTAACTTCTTTCAAGACAGATCTCCAAAGGCAAAGGAAACAAAAGCGAAAATAAACTTTTGAGACTTCATCAAAATAAAAAGCTCTACACAGCAAAGGATACAGTCAAAAAAACAAAGAGGGAACCCATGGAATAGGAGAGGATATTCGCAAATGACACTACAGATAAAGAGTTGACATCCAAGCTCTATAAAGAACTCAAACCATGGGGCGCCTGGGTGGCTCAGTTGGTTAGGCGACTGCCTTCAGCTCAGGTCATGATCCCGGAGACCTGGGATCGAGTTCCACGTTGGGCTCCCTGCTCAGCAGGAAGCCTGCTTCTCCCTCTCTCACTCCCCCTGCTTGTGTTCCCTCTCTGGCTGTGTTTCTCTCTGTCAAATAAATAAAATCTTTAAAAAAAAAACTCAAACCCAACAACCAATAAAAAAGATGATCACATCAAAAAATGGGCAGGAGACATGAAGAGGCACTTCTCCATAGAAGATATATAAATGGCTATCAGACACATGAAAAAATGTTTATCATCATTAGCCATCAGGGAAATTCAAATCAAAACCACATTGAGATACCACCTGACACCAGTCAGAATGGCCAAAATTAATGGGACAGGAAACAACAAGTGTAGGCGAGGGTGTTGAGAAGGGGGAACCCTCTTACACTGTTGGTGGGAATGCAAGTTGGTACAATCACTTTGGAAAAGAGGGTGGAGATTCCTTTAAAAATTAAAAATAGAGCTACCCTATGACCCTGCAATTGCACTACGGGGTATTTACCACAAAGATACAGAGGATGTGAAAAGAAGGGTCATATGTACCCCAATGTTTATAGCAGCAATGGCCACAATCACCAAACTGTGGAAAGAGCCAAGATGCCCTTCAATAGACAAATGGATAAAGAAGATATGGCCCATATATACAATGGAATATTATGCCTCCATCAGAAAGGATGAATACCCAACTTTTGTAGAAACATGGACGGGACTGGAGAAGATTATGCTGAGTGAAGTAAGCCAAGCAGAGAAAGTCAAGTATAGGGTTTCACTTACTTGTGGAGCATAAGGAGTAACATGGAGGTCAGTGGGAGAAGGAAAGAATATGTGAACTGGGGTATATCAGAGAGGAAGATGAAACATGAGAGACTTTTGACTCAGAAACAAACTGAGGGTTTTGGAAGGGGTGGGGGATGGGTGAGCCTGGTGGTGGGTATTGAGGGCACAAATCGCATGGAGCACAGGGTATGGGGCAAAAACAATGGATCTTGGAACACTGAAAAAATAATAAATTATTGTTAAAAAAAAAAAAAAGAAAACAAGAGGTGAGACGTAGCCCAAGTGTTCCTGCTGCTTCAGCACACCCCTGGTTACATCACGAATTTCCCACCTGTGTGCATCAATCCACTTACTGGGTGGATTAATAAAGAGCATCTCCTCTGGAGAGCTTGAAAAAGCTATATTGTGCTAGGCAGTGGCAACTCATGAGGACACTAGCAATGCCAAACTAGCATGATGAAAGGCAGGGAGTAGCATGGTTAGTGGACTTTAACAGATGACCACTGAATGTTTTTGGATCTACAGAGTGAAGTAGGAAAGAGAAAATGAAGGACTCCTGGGTGGCTCAGTCAGTTAAGCATCTGCCTTCAGCTCAGGTCATGATCCCAGGGTTCTGGGACTGAGTCCTGCATCAGGCTCCTTGCTCAGCTCCCTCTGCCTGCCACTCTTCCTACTTGTGAGTGCATGTGCTCTCTCACTCTCTCTCTCTGACAAATAAATAAAATCTTTTTTAAAAAATGCAGGCAAGACAAAATGAGATGGAATGTTATAGGAGGAAGGAAGGAAGAGTAAAATGAAAGAAGAAAGGTCAGGTGGATAAACGAATGGATAGACAGATGGACTGAGGAACAGATAAAATAACTATGCCAGACCAATTATCCTTTAGCTTCAACTAATTTTAAGCAAATTTATTGAGATATACTATACAACTAACCCACGTAACATGTATAATTCAATGGCTTTTATACTCAGAGTTGTGCAACCATTATCATAGTCAATTTTAGATTATTGTATCAGCCCCTCACCCCCCCCAAAAAAAAATTAGTCATGACCCTCTAAACTCCCTTCCCTTCCAGCCTTAAAACAACCACTAATATACTTTTTATCTCCACAGAGTTATCTATTCTAGACATTTCCTAGAACTGGAATCATACCATATGTGGTCCTTTGTGATTGGCTTCTTTCACTTACAACAATGTTTTCAATACTCATTTATGTTGTAGCATATATCAATACTTCATTCCTTTTTATTACTGAATAATACTCTACTATATGATTATACCACATCTTATTCACCTATTCATCAATTGATGGATATATGGGCTGTTCCCACCTTTTTCATTATTATGAATAATCCTGCTATGAGCATTCATGTACAAGTTTTTGTGTGGATATATATTTTCATTTTTCTTGGCTATATACCCTGGATCACAGGGGAAATCTGTTCAACTTTTTGAAGAAGTTCCAGACTATATCCCAAAATGTCTGTTTTCTATGTTACAATTCCACTATTAAAACAGTGAGTGCATGAGTGTCCAAATTTCTGTCACCAACACTTATTTTTCATTTTGGGTTTGTTCAAATGCTATCACAGCAATCTTCTTACAGATTCTGAAGTGGTAACTCATTATGGTTTTGATTTGCATTTTCCTGATGCCTAATGATGTTGAATATCTTTTTATGTGTCTCTTCATCATATGTATATCTTCTTTGAATAAATGTCTATTCAGATCCTTTGGCCATTTTAAATTATGTGACATTTTACTATCAAGTGGTAATAATTCTTTATGTATTCCAGATACAAATGATCAGATACATGGTTTGCAAAATTTCACATTCTAGTTGCATTTTTACTTTCCTGATGATGCTCTTTGAATCACACACAAAAAATTAACTTCAATGGTGTCCACTTGATCTATTATTTTTCCTTTTGTTACTTGTGTTTTTGATATCATATATAGGAAACTACTGGATAACCAAGGTCACAAAGATTTCCTCCCAAAAGAATTTTTAGCTTTAGTTTTTACACTTAGGTCTTGATGCATTTTGAGTTAATTTTGGTATATTATATGAGGAAAGGATCTAACTTCATTCTTTTGCATGTTGACTATCCACCAAACTATTTTTGACAGAAGAAAAGGTGCTACATGGGTGGTATAGTGTTAATAATATTACCAATAATAAGCTACCATTAGTAAGGGCTGTGCAAGGTTTTATATTCATTACCTTATTTAATCTCCACAGTCACCTATGAGGTACATATTTTTCTCAAACTACAGGTGACAAGTGGTGTGTTAGGGTAAGTATTTTTTCCAAGGTCCCAAAGATAACAGATGATTCAGTTGTGTTTGACTTCAGAGTCCTCTACCACCATTCTACACTACCACTGAAACACAGCTTTCAGAATTAAGGGGATTCCTCAAACACATTTACCTTCTCTTATTAATCCAACATGAATTCATTTATCAAAAATTTATATGATGCCTTCGGTTATATTTGAAGGATACTGTCATTTCTTGGATGTTTGAAATGGTACATTTGACTCAAAGGAAAATCAGAATTTAAGGAAGACTTCTCTTTCTGGCAATGGCAGTTAAGTTATTTGGACCAATTCTCCCTGGAGTTGGAAGAAAAAATTCTCACCAGAAGAAAAAAAAACTGAAATTGCTAGATAAATATTTTAATTTTTTCCAAAAGGCTGGCAATGTCCTGCACAACAGTAAGGAATTTCCTGGCCAAAATCTAAGAGAAAATGAGGACCAGAGGAGACAAGAGAAGCTCTTAAAAATGTTTTTGTCATGAGAACATTTGTCTTTCCACACTGGGCTCCAATATCTGGGGTAAGATAACAGAAGAAAAGTTCCAGGGTCTGCTGAAAGTAGTGAGCCTAATAGGCAAATCACAAAAGCACATTAAGTTGGAATCAAATTATCTACAGGTTAATGATGAACCAGATGTAAACATAGCCTCCTTCTTTCAAAGAAGGGGGAGAAGGAAGTGAATCTCTCCTTAAGAGAACATAATGATGAACCAGTCCTATCTGGCATTTATCAGATACAAACACAAATTTTGTCTGGAGGAAGGTACCTCCATGGTAGGCTTCCACCCCACTTATAATTACAGGAGACAATGAGCAGCACACAGTCAAAGATAAGGAAAGAAGTGCTATGGATAAGAGCCAGGACAAACAGAAGCTAATAAATGTAAATACAGATTTAATATATTGAAAGTGTCAATCACAGATTATAAAGCAACTGTATGTACTGTGTCTAAGAAAAAAAAGACAAATCTAAAAATACAAAAAACAATAAACTACAACACATGCCCCATGATCCTTCCAGGATGAACTGGCCTTGGAAAAAGTATTAATACAGTCTACTGAGAAAGCTGTTTATCTCCACAAAGACCACCTCTTGGCATTTTCCTTGGCACACTTGCATATGCCCTCAACTCCAGAGGCAAAGGTAAGGGAATGGAGAAGTATGTAGTGGCCATTTGTTCAAAATTTTTTCAATTTTTGTTCAAAATTCTGAAATTAATCTAACTGATGTATAAAAACAACAGATAAATCTCAAGTATTTTTGTTCATCTCAGTTACCAAAACCATTCATCTATATAAATTATGAAGACTTAGAGAATTCTGAAGACTTCTTTTCCTGTCCTTTGACAGCCAGCATCCCTTGTCATTCCTCACATAGCCTCCTGACTCTCTGCTCTAAGTACTGCTCCTCTACAAATCAGCCTCCGCGTTACTTTGACACAGATCTTTCAAAACTGAGAATCCTATTACTCTCTTGCAAAAATCCCTTCCGTGACCCACCCTTCCCCTAGCCTGCTAACGATGAAGTCTACACTCTGCAGCATGACAAGTAGAGTCTTCATAATTTCATAACAAGGGGCCCCTGCCAGCTCCATCTTTCTAATGCTCTCTGGAACAGAGTTCTATCCCCTGCCTTAGCCTCACTTGTCTATTTCCTTCTCCCTCCAAAAGCCACAGGTTTTAGGTAACTCCCTTTAGTATATACTCCTAGTGCCCAAAGACTTCTAACAGCACAGCAAGACAATCACCTTTAAAACAAAATATTAGATTTCCCCTTTTATTTTACTTCTCAGTTTCTCACCCCCAAGGTCACATGAAAATGCCACCAGTAAAATAAAGAAAATTCCCGAGACATGCTGCCTAGAGACCTACATGGGGCTCAAATTAGTAGTTGCCTCCTTCTCTGGGCAAGAGCTGGCCGTAGCTGGAGCGCGGCGATACCCAGGGCAGAACAGAGGGAAGCAAGTGGCCCCTGCCAGCATGATACTCAGGCCTGCATAGGGGACACAGGCTTCAAGCCTTGGGTTGGCTGCATGCTGGGCCACTTGCAAGTAGGGGTCAATCCTGTTTGACCTCACAGGCAGCGTCAGGGTGCCGGCCGACACGGGAGACATAGAATTCCAGATCAGCTATTTCTTTCTGCCGCTTCCTGCGTAATGAACGTCATGGATTAGAGGAGGACAAATGAGGAGAAGAACATTAGGTGGGCATGGCCTGAACTTCAAGAGAATGTTCTGGCATTCTCTAGACTCATGCTCTGAACTGCTCCATTTCTCTAAGTGGGGGAGAAGTCACTGCCAACCCATGCCCGTGCCTTATTCTGCCACCCACCACCTTCCTGCACCACACAACCTATATGAGTTTCCCTGGGTGGCCATAAAAAAGCACAATAAGTGGAATGGCTTGAACAACAGAAATCTGTCATCCTTCTGGAGGCCAGAAGTCTGAAGGCAAGGTGATGTCAGGGCCATGCTTCCTGAGAAGCTCCTAGGGGAGGTTCCTTCCTGGCTGCTTGTGGCTTCTGGTGCTTCCAGGCTTCCTGTGCATGTGTCTTCTTGCAGCCTTCCTTTCCCCACGGCTTCAGAACATCTTCCTTCTGCATGTCTGTCTCTGTGCCCAAGTCTCCCCATTTTATAAGGACACCCAAATTATGCATTAGGGCTCATCCCAACAGTCTCATTTTAATGTGATTCTCTCTGTAAAGATCCTATTTCCAAATAAAGTCATATTTTGAGATACTGGGTTTAAGACTTCATCATATCTTTTGGGGGGCACAACTCAATCCATAGCACCCCTTCATCATGTCTTACTCTCTTAGTAGGCTTCCTTTGCAAAGAATACACAGCAGCAGGGAATGTGAACAGGATGGCTGCTGGTAGGATTGCAAGTCCGTTCAGGGGCAAATTTGAGCCCGGGGAGGCTCAAATGCCTTCTGACACTGACCTCTGACCTTTAACTATTCTGTGAGGTACTAAATAGGCACTCACAAACAGGATTCATTTTTGTTCCTGTCTTTATTTCGAGACAATGAACAGTTTTTCTCTGTGGTTTTCATTCTCATTCACTGAATATTCATTGAACTACTTGACTGCCTTAATTATACTCAAGAGAGGTGACCACAGTGTTGGACAGAATTCCTGAGGTGCGGAGTGTCCCTTTGGATTCCACTTTCCAATCTTTACTGCAAACAAAAGAGCCACAAGAAGCCCACCATGCCGTCTGGGTCTGCATTTTCAGCACGGCACAAGGCAGTACAGACCTTTGGCTCTCATGACAGCCATCCCGAGGTCATTCTCGCTGGTAATTCAGACAGCCCACCCGAACAAAACAATCTTCTTTCCCTGCTCTCCTGGTCCAAGTAAGGGTGATTAGTACTAGAGAGGGGCTCATGAGCAAGCTAATGCAGTACCTGGGCAAGCGTAATGGAGGGAAAGGCAACACCTGAGTGCTGATTTGTCAGGGAAGCAGGAGTCCTGCAGCAACTGAGCAAAGTTGGAATAAAAACAGTTGTTTGGGGGCACAGACCAGCTAGCAGCCAACCCAGCCATGGTCATTCTCAGCCCGAGAACCTGGAAGTCTGATTCCTGTCATCTCCCTCCGACCGCCCCGGATAAGTATCAGGAACAGAACAAGGAGCCGGGCACGACCGACGGTGTCTCCAGCGGTGGCATCCAGAGATGTTCTGTGGTGAAAACAGTGCTTGCCTGTCTTGATATGGGCCTCACACAATAAAGAGGCCAGGGCACAGTAGAACAAAAAGAATGTGGGACCTGGAGTCAAAAGGCCTGGGACTCAAACCAGACAAAGACCCAATCAAAATCACAGATCAATATCCTTGATGAACACTGATGCAAAAATTCTCACCAAAAACTAGCCAATAGGATCCAACAGTACATTAAAAGGATTATTCGCCATGACCAAGTGAAATTTATTCCTGGGCTGCAAGGATGGTTCAATATCTGCAATAAAAGAACAAGAACCATATGATGCTCCCAATAGATGCTGAAAAAGCATTTGACAAAGTACAGCATCCTTTCTTGATCAAAACTCTACACAGTGTAGGGATAGAAGGTACATCATAAAATCCATCTATGAAAAACCCACAGTGAATATCATTTTCAATGGGGAAAAACTGAGAGCTTTTCCCCTAAGGTCAGGAACATGGCAGGGCTATCCACGATCACCACAGCTATTCAACATAGTACTAGAAGTCCTAGCCTCAGCAATCAGACAACAAAAAGAAATAAAAGGCATCCAAATCATCAAAGAAAAAATCAGACTCTCACTCTTTGCAAATGATATGATACTTTACGTGGCAAACCCAAACGACTCCACTCCAAAACTGCTTGAACTCATACAGAATTCAGTAAAGTGTCAGGATATAAAATCAATGCACAGAAATTATCTGCATTTCTATACACCAACAGCAAGACAGAAGAAAGAGAAAGAGTCAATCCCATTTACAATTGCACCCAAAACCATAAGATACCTAGGAATAAACCTAACCAAAGAGGCAAAGAATCTGTACTCAGAAAATTATAAAGTACTCATGAAAGAAACTGAGAAAGACACAAAGAAATGGAAAAACATTCCATGCTCATGGACTGGAAGAACAAATATTATAAAAATGTCTATGCTACCTAAATCAATCTACACATTTAATGCAATCCTTATCAAAATACCATTAATTTTTGCTGGTGCAGCCACTCTGGAAAACAGTATGGAGATTCTTCAAAAAGTTGAAAATAGAGCTACCCTACGACCCAGCAATTCCACTACTGGGTATTTACCCTAAAGATACAAATGTAGTGATCCGAAGGGGCACGTGCACCCGAATGTTTATAGCAGCAATGTCCACAATAGCCAAACTACGGAAAGAACCTAGATGTCCATAAACAGATGAATGGATAAAGAAGAGGCAGTATAAATACACAATGGAATACTATGCAGCCATCACAAAGAATGAAATCCTGCCATTTGCAATGATGTGGATGGAACTGGAGGGTATTATGCTGAGCGAAATAAGACAATCAGAGAAAGACAATTACCATATGATCTCTCTGATACGAAGAATTTGAGAGGCAGGGCAGGGAGTCATGGGGGATAGAGAGGGGAAAAAAATGAAACAAGATGGGACCGGGGAGGGAAACAAACCATAATAGAGTCTTAATCTCAGGAAAGAAATTGAAGGTTGCTGGGGCGTGAGGGGGAGGGATAGGGTGGCTGGGTTATGGACACTAGGGAGGGTACATGCTATGGTGAGAGCTGTGAATTGTGTAAGACTGATGATTCACAGACCCGTACCCCTGAAGCAAATAATACATTATATGTTAACTATTTTTTTTAAAAAAGGCCTGGGTTCTCTGTTTACTGGTTGTGTGACGATAAACAGGTTTTCAAGCCTCTCTGAGCCTCAGAGTTCTTAGTTAACACTGTGGTAAGTTCTGCTAAACTATCTCACAGGATTGCCAAGCAGATCAACTAAGCTTGCGAAGTGAACACTAATTAACAATAAATAGTTCAGAGAGTAACAGGGGATGCTACTAACAGGCTTCAAGTGACATTATTTAGTGAGAGCACTGAGGAAAATCCGAATGCCAAGCAGCCTAGACATCTACATAAAGCAAAGGAATACTTGCCTATCAGCTGGACTCTGGCCCCACACACTGGGCAGAGCTCCATGTGGCTAGGCTGGACCACCCGGAAGCTACTTTAAGTCAGACCAGCTGGAAAGTCCTGATGTTCCAGATTTTAACAGTATGGGTACCACATGCTCAAACACGCATGCATGTACATGTGTAAGAGTGTTTGTGATTACTTCACTGCAACTGGCCTAGGCCTTGACCCCAGACTCTCTCCTGGCCTTCACCAGATAAAACAACAAAAGTATAGGAGCTACTACATGGTGGCAGGGGCAGAAAGCTTCTGCAGGGGGACAAAAGAGGGGGGAGACCACAAGAGGAGAAGAGGCCAAGGGGAGAGATGGCAAAATAGGACCAGTGTGATTCTTGTTATCTCTCCAGCCTCAGGGGATCATCTGAACAGTCACACTCTTGTGCCAGCTTTTTGTCCCCTCTGAATATGCAGTTGAGATGGACTGCAAAAATGCTCACACTCCTTGATATTCCCATATCAACACCTTTGCAATATGAGCATACAGCTCCTCCCACCAGAAGATGGAGTCTATTGCCCCTCCTGTGAACTTGGACCAGCTTTATGGCATGTTTTGGCCAAAAGATGCAGAAGTCATAGTGTGCCAGTTCGGAGCCTAAGACTGAAAGCCCTCGCACACTTTCTGCTCCCTCTTGAACTGTGAGAACTGCTGTGTGAACAAACCTGGACAAGGCTGCTGGAGGATAAGAAGCCAAACAAAGCAGGGGACTCCATCAGTTCATCCCAGCCAAGACCACAGAAATGTGAACACCCCACTAAATCCAACCCACAGCTGACCCACACATGTAGGTCTGAGGCTATCTGAGAGCAGCCAGTTCCCAAAGTGACACAGACTCGTGAGCTAAACAAATACTTCTTCCTTTGAATGACTACATTTTGCGGTGCTTTGTTATGCAGCATGGCTAAATGATACAAGCCAACCCCAGAAACCAGGGTCCAGGCCAGATCAACACTCCTTTCCTTTGGGCAGGAATAAAGACTATGAAGTGGGACAAGGACCAGTGACCTTTCCCCTACAGAGCACCTCTCTTCACACTGAGATATGCATACCACTAGGGTTATAGTAGGACTTCCTGAAGTATAAACAACATAGATAAACTTAAAAGAACTGACTCCCAGGTTGATTCTGTGTGTGTGTGTGTGTGTGTGTGTGTGTGTGTGTGTGTGTGTAATGAGAAGTCAGTCAGGAGAATGCTTGGTGGATGTTTGCCAAACTAGATCTGGCTACAAGAGGAGGGAGGAAGGGAGAGACAGAGGGAGGGAAGGAGAGAGAGAGAGAGAGACAGAGAGAGAGAGACAGAGAGAGAGAGAGAGAGAGAGAGAGTGTGTGTGTGTGTGTGTGTGTAATAAGTCAGGCAGGAGAATGCTTGGTGGATGCCATGTCTCACCAAATTCCTGGCCCTGCAAAACCCACTTCTTGGGAAATGGTTAAGTCCCTTTTTCATAGAGCCCCTGCCTACTGCTAAGAAAAGTGGATGGTCCTTCCAGGAGGAACACTACCCTGCACCCAAACAACACTAATAAAGTTTCGGCCTCCTTAAGGCCAGATATATTCCCAATGTCTGTGGATCCTTGCTGAATACCTTTCCTCCCTACTGTCTCAGGATTACAGGGCAGAGCAAGGATGCTTGAGACACAACCTGGGAGTTATAATTCACTGATACTTCTGAGTTACAGAGCAGGCATCATCTGCTTATTCAAGAAATAAAACTTATACTTCAACACAAAGGATTTTAGGCAGACAGATGTGAGCTCTTTCCATCAACAAATGCTTCTGAAAGCCAAAGAGTTATGTAAGAAGCAACTTGAGTTTGCCTTTGCAAAGCATCACACATCAGGGTCCCTTCGAGAGCAGGCCTGGGGACCAAATCCCCAGACCACATCCTTCTCAGATCTCTTGAGCCAGCTAAGCTCCTTAAATATCTGAGGCCCAAACACTCACATTCCTCAAGCTACCAGAAATAAATTTCAATAACACAAGTTTGGGGATTTTTTTTAAAAGGCAAAGATACAGATTCTTATTTTCCACAATTAATTGAATATTCCTTCTCCAACCTCTGCGGCAGAGAAAATACTTGATAAAAACAATTTGTGTGTGATGCATCCCAGAGCCCTCAGAGAGCCGCTCAGCATTCCCATCCCTTGGCTGGCATGGTCCACTATTTTGGGCAGTGGGGCAGCGCACACCGCAGAAAGGGAAGAGTCTGGTTTTACAGCCTGCTCTCTCCAATCCCACAGAGACCAGGCTAGAGATTTTTACATATGCTACTAAGACAAGCTTTGTAGCTTAAAGCAAACAGAGCTAGGCCGAGATAGGGAGAGAGTGGCCTTAAGACAACTCCTTCAGGCTAATCAAGAGATGCTTCTAGGGGTATCAGTGATGCAGTACAAAATCTCACTGAGAACTAGCCCTGTAGTATCCTCTCAGGCCCCTCCAAATCTGCAATCTCTTCTATAATCCCTAACCTCAGACACTTGGCTGTCACCGCCTCCCTCCCCCCCTCCCCTTTCCAAGACTCACCAAGGCAAGATCTGTTAGAGGGACACCTGCTACCAGCTCCTGTCATCACAGTAGGTCCCAACCCATCAAAGATCACGGTCCTCAGGGACCGGGCTGGCTACCCCCAGGGAAGAGCCACCTTTCCATTAAACCTGGGAATCTAATATGAGCTTCGACTCTCCATTCCCCCACTCACTCCACTGCACGTTCCTCAGCAAGCAGAGGTGGGTCTCGGACCAGCGGATTCCACACAGCTGAAGGAAGAGGCCAGAGACAACCAGGCTGTTAAAGGTCCCGAGTCATTCATCAGCAGCTACAGGTATAGGACAGTGATCCCATATCCGAAACTGCAGGGGCCAGAGGAGTTTCAGAATTCAGATTTTTTTTTTAATTTTAGAAAGCTAATGTAACACCCCAGCAGAGTATGAGGAAGCATCCTATAAACTCATTTTGTACTTTTTGTGCTCAAACATGAATATTCACACTAATCATCTATCAAGTCAATCAAATTGGTTATGAAGAGAAATCCAGAGTCCCCAAGGATGGGGGATTTGGCACCATCTGGTTCACTTTCCCCCAGGAGATATTGAAATTCACTCAGAGACCAAGACCACAGTGGGGAATAGACAAATGAGGCAACTGTTAAATCCCCAGGAGACATTCCCTGACTCAGGAGGCCCGGGAGACCAACTGGTGAAGATGGGACCAGGCTGACCAAAAGAATCTCTGACACAGTAAATGCCTTCTAAGCTGAGCTTCCCTGGCCTGAGAACCAGAGAAAAATGCTTCCATATTTGGAAATTTGGTCTCCAGGACTCAGGCACCTGGCTCTTAGGATACAACATAGATCCAGTCATGGGCCATAACAGGAGCTTGGCAGAAGCAGACGGGTTTTCTCAGCGCCCTGGCCCCTGTGTGCCAGCCGTTAGCTCCACAGGGCGCAGGGCAAATCAGGCTTCGATCTTGATGCCTTTGAGAAACAAAAAGAACATCTTCTAGCTGCTATCTTTCCTCTGCCCCTTTAAATGCCAGCATGCCCAGAAGCCATCTTCCACCCTGTTCTCTCCTGACTCTGTGTCTGCTCCCTGCCTAGCTCTACCCACTCCCACGACCTCACCTGCCTTTATGCCCTTGACTCCCTCAGCTCTTACCACCCTCACCAACTGCAACTCACACTGAAAAAAAGATTTGATTCCTGAAGTACAGTTGACCCACAATGTTATATTAGTTTCAGATGCACAACATAATCATTCAACAATTCTGTACACCATGCTCTGTTCACCAGGGCAAGTACAGCTACCCTCTGTCGCCATAGGACGTTATTATAATATAGATTAACTATAGTCCCTATGCTGTACTTTTCATCTCTGTGACTTACTTACTGTATAACTGAAAGTTTGTACTTCTTAATTCTCATCTCCTATTTCACCCATTCCCCCCACACTCCTCTCCCCTGCAGCAACCACCACGTTGTTCTCTGCACTAACAACTCCATTTCTGGTTTTGGTTTTTTCGGATTCTACATATAAGTGAAATCATATGGTATTTGAGCAATTCATGTCACATGATACCCTCTCGGCCCATCCACATCGCAAACAGGAAGATGACTTTATATGGTCAAGTAATACTCCACTGTGTATATGTACCACATCTTTCTATCCACTTATCTATCGATGGACACTTAGGTCGTTCCATATCTTGGCAATTGTAAATAATGCTGCAATGAACATAAGGGTGCAACTATCTTTTCCAATTAGTGTTTTTGTTTTCTTTGGGTAAATTTCCAGTAGTGGAATCTGTGGATCATGTGCTATCTCTATTTTAATTTTTTGATGAAACTCCATACTGTTTTTTTATAGTTTAACTCGTGTTTCTAACTGCCTTTTGGACACCTCCAGGTTGCCTCATGTACCCTCTCCTCCTGGGCCATAGCCTACTAATATCCGTGCACGTCTCTGCATGTCCCTACCTTGCACTTGGGGTGGTCACATGAGTCATTCTGGCCAGTGGATCGTGAGCAGACATGCTGTGTGGCACTGGTGGACCATCCCCATGTTCTTAGCCCCTCCATGAGGCCAGGTCAAGACAGCAGAGAATCAAAATAGAAACATTCTAGGTCCTGAAATCACTGCCTAGAAAAAGCCATGGGACCTGCACTGAACAGTGAGAACAAACTGCTGTGGAAAAATCCCTGCGAGTTTGGAACAATCTGACGTGGAAGCTAGTGCTGATCACCCCCAAATATCTGCCTTCTCCACGTGGCAAGTTCCTACTTACTGCTCAAAATTCCAATTCCAATGCCACCTTTCCTGTGATATCCAGCCTTCGTGGGAAGGCAGCCACTCTGTCCTGGGACCTCTAGCAATCACTCATGCTTCTGGCCCAACAGTTACCTCAATCTGCGAACACAGTTCTGTTTGCACGTTTGGCTCCTACGCATGTGTACTTCTCTTTTTCATCCTCTCTTCTCAGTGCCTTGGAAGCAGCAAACATTGGATGTTTGACTTACTGAAGCAAAGACCACAGCCTTCTTGCTCATGTGACCAGCAAACCCCAAGTCAGCATTTCCCCCCGAGTCACAGTGTTCTTGGCATCACATTACATACTATGCTTTGAGTCAAGGACAGTAGGACACTACTGCCCACAATGAGGTGTGTTTTTTATCTTTAGAACCTCTGCGCCCCATTAGCTTCCATCTTTATTATAGGACAGCTTCCACTTAAAAAGCACATTTTCTTTTCAGGAACCATTGGCTAAGACATTTCTCAGAAAGCCAGATCAAAGAGGCGTTTGTGATGACAAGAGGGAAGAGGAGCAGGGCTCTCCCGTGACCCCCATGAACCTGGGTCCCCCAAGACGCCATGCTTCAGATTTGTGACCTGACATTCTGGGACTGTGCGGCTGGAGCAGGGTTATTTCTGGTATGAGTAAAGCTGCAGTGAAAGCATCGCAGGCCCCTCAGGGACCCAGATGTAGAGACGATAGCTGCTTGGCAAAACTTCCCAAACCAGAGGCACAAAACCCCACCGCTGGTTGGGGAAACAGAACAGGGAAAAGACCTTTGCTCTTCACATCCGGTGAGCCGGCAATGTGCACTGTCAGCAGCTCCCACTCGCCCGATTCTTCTAAGGCTGTGATAGAGCTCCTAGTTCTAGCCCAAGGGAAGTGGGGCCCATAAATAAATGATGCCTGATTATTAATGCAATGTTTCCACAATAGTTCCCAGAGACTAGCATTTTACCTGCTGCAAGTGCGGCTTTGCTATGGACACTGGGACATGCCATTTAATGCATAGTAAACACGAGGTCAACCTCTCCTGCTGGCATCCCAGCGCTCAGAAGAAAACATCCACAACAAAGAGCCAAGGCAAACCCAGGTGCCATGGCCACAGCTGCAAGGGAGCACAGTGGGGCTTCTAGGACTTTCCCTGTCAGGAGGTTCAGAGCGGAAATGAAACAAGGTTAGACTCTGCAGTATACTGAAGGCTGAGATGATGAGGAAGGAAGATTGGGAAACATTTTAAAAACCAGAACAATAACTTAGCAGAAGGCAAAGGTAGAGTTTGGGAGAGCTGGGATAGTACCTTTTAATGTTCACTGCCACATGTGATAGATAAGAGGTACAGCAAAGGAGGGGACCCTGAAAGACATAACTCAACACAGGGAATTGTTTCTGGTTGCTATTTCAAGGGTCACATACCACGAACAGCACAACAAATGCCTCCTTCTAAATCCATTCAAGGTACCGACAGCATATGTGGAAAACAAGAAATTGACTGAAAACAGCACTGTCGGGTAACTTACCTTGTATGAAAATCCTGTTCCAGTAGATTTTGCCCACTTGGCTGCCCCCAAGAAACACCAGGTTGGACAGGATCAGCATGGAGGTGGAACAAGAGGCAAGGGCTGCATGGAATCGACGGCGGGCTTGAGGGGAGAGGAACTGGACCTGTGGGGAAAGACAGGTGGTGTTTCATCACGGGGGCAGAAGAGAAGTGCTGAGGTGCCACCCAGCCCTTGTCAGGCACCTGCCTAGGATGTCCACCCCAGAGCCCAAGCGAGGTCATGACTTCAACTATTCTTAAAACCTCTATTCCTGTGACAGGTGCACTCTGGTCTAAGGAAAGAAGTGATGTACTCCCAACTTGTTCTTCCTCCTGCCCAAGGGGATCCCCCCTGACACATGTGACACAAGCATGGCAGCTAGCTCCCTGTGGCTGCAATGCCTCTACACGCTCTCTGCGTGCTGACCTACAGGGACAGGAATGCTCCCTGACAACCAGGCCATGGCGCCTGGGTTTGCCTTGGCTCTTTGTTGTGGATGTTTTTTTCTGAGCGCTGGGATGCCAGCAGGAGAGGTTGACCTCGTGTTTACTATGCATTACTATGCACAACTCCCTCTCATGAGGTTAAGGATCAAGGTGATCTGGGCCAGTTAGTGGGACTCTGGGAAGCCACCCTGTCAGTCCCACCCACTATTTAGAAGGAGTCCCATTAAGAAGGTGCAGGAGAATCAGCACAAACGACCCTCCTTCCCGGAATCAGAGCTCAGGGGACTTGCCCACCAGGAGAGAGCCTATCACAGCACTCGAATATGCAGGAAGTGAAGAGGTGGCTTGGGCACTGATGGTAAAGAATTCTGCTCCTCCATCTGAGGTCTTCACTGCACTTTTCCCTCCCCTTTTAATGTCTTCTTGGGGATTGCATAAAGGAAGCCAAGCCTTTTTTTCTCAAATTTCTGACCCCTTCTCCTTTTTTCTCTCCTGTTAGTCACAGCTTCTATTCTGTATGCTCAGATACCACTGCCACCACACCCTTCCCCATCCACGGCACTCTCTTCCAGCATCGCCTCGGAGTATTTTACTGACACCATATGTGAGAGTGTGGCCTTCTCATGGGTGAGCTGTGTGGTAGGCACTGACTGACTCATCTGCTGGACAGGATTGTTCTGGAAAGCTCTCGGATGATGTTGACATGTCCCTGGTTAAAGGCTACCAGACAAGATGCCCTCTAGCCTCTCCCTTGTTCTAAGTGGTCACAAGCACCTACAGGGAATGCTGTCAAGCCAGACCAGAGAAGAGATAACTACACGGTATAAAAACTGGTAATGAAAGAGAAAGGGGAACAAAGCAGGCTTATAACTCTGCACTCTTCACTTCTAAGATTAAGGAGACATTAATCTACTGGTTTTTGCATTTTAGAGCAGGAGAAGATATTTTCTGGGTATTACTGACTTAACTAGCAGTAACTGGGGAAGCAGGATGAGAGGAAACAGGGAGATGGGAGGGAAATCCAGAATAATAAATCATGAAAATATAAATCGTTGTAATTGGAATAAAATGTGTCCAAATAATTCTCTCCATGTATAGGACCATCGATAACACATTTGATTTCTAAGGGACCCAGTGAATCAGATGGCCTACCACCTCTATTCACCCCATCCGTGTCCTCCAACCTTACATCCTGTTAGGGGAATTCACAAGCCCCACGCAATCTTTTCCACATTAATGTCAATGACAGAGAATGCATATAGCTTGGTTAAACTCAGAGTGGTCCCCCTTCTATAGGTAATGATTACAATTATTTAATAATCAACTGAGAGATACTGAGAGAGGAAAACACTCTTTGCACTGGACTTCTCAGCAGGGTTTTGGTGCCAGATGACCTGGACTGGGCAAGCGCCTGGCTAGTTGAGGCAGAGCTAAGAGGTAAGGGGCAGAGTAAGGGAGGAGGCAAAGAGGAGAGTGAGTGCCAGAGACACAGAGCTCCTCTTTCTAGCACCCGAGGCCCTCATTCCAACGGGTCTTCCTTTGCTTCTGTGATTACTTGGCTATGTGATTCAATAGATTCCTATTTCTTCTTAGGAAAAGAAAAGTCAAAATAATAGCAAATGTGAAGGAGCCTCTGACCTCAGAGACAAGGGAGGACATCTAAAATCAGAAACAAAGGACGACAATTCAACTTTTAGAGTTAATTCTGTAAAAACTAAGCAAGAGCATTAAAGGCATAGGCTGTTGGAATCAATGAACTAGAAAGATAAAAAGGAGAAATTAAGATGCTCACAAGCAGTTCTTGATCACCCTGCAGAGTGAGCAGGTGGGATACAAACTAGGTGATGATGAAGAACATCTAAAAACTTGATTTAACTAATAGGCCCATCCTCTGAACTAACAAAATCAGCCTTGCCAACAAGCAGCAAACTTGACTGCGCATTACTTCTCCTCATTGTGAATCAGTGAGAGAGCAGAATGCTAGACCACGGGAGCAAAAAAAGGGGGCCTGCGTGGATAACCCATGATTAATATTAATAGCAGAGGAGACATGAATCTCAGCTGTAAGTCATCTCTCCTCTTTGGATTCCTTGGATGCACTATAGAAGGTGACAGTTTTGACACTGAGGCTCACTCTCTCTCTACCTTGGTCACCACCTGGCCTCAGCCACTCGTTTATACTCTAGATGTAGGTTCAATACTTAGGGGTGCTAGGAGAGGAAAAGCCACATGGGCAAGGCAAAATCGATCAATGAATACAACTTTCTGAATTTCTAGGGACACAGAGCCAAGGATCTGTACTCGAGGAATTACAGAACACTCATGAAAGAAATTGAAGAAGACACAAAAAGATGGAAGAGCATTCCATGCTCATGGATTAGAAGAATAAACATTGTCAAAATGTCTATACTGCCCAGAGCAATCTATACTTTCAATGCCATTCCGATCAAAATTCCACCAACATTCTTCAAAACATTGGAACAAACAATCCTAAAATTTATATGGAACCAAAAAAGACCCCGAATCGCTAAGGAATTGCTGAAGAAGAAAAGCAAACCTGGGGGCATCTCATTACCTGACTTCAGGCTTTATTACAAAGCTGTGATTACCAAGACAGCATGGTACTGGCACAAAAACAGTGAAATAGACCAATGGAACAGAGTGGAGAGCCCACATATGGACCCACAAATCTATGGGCAAATCATCTTTGACAAAGCAGGAAAAAATATCCAGTGGAAAAAAGACAGTCTCTTCAATAAATGGTGCTGGGCAAATTGGACAGCTACGTATAGAAGAACGAAACTAGACCATTCTCTTACACCACACACAAAGGCAAACTCGAAATGGATGAAAGACCTCAACGTGAGGCAGGAATCCTGGAAGAGAACATAGGCAGTAACCTCTTTGACATCAGCCACAGCAACTTCTTTCAAGACACGTCTCCAAAGGCAAAGGAGACAAAAGCGAAAATGAACTTCTGGGACTTCATCAAAATAAAAAGTTTCCAACTTTAAACTCTTGATTTCTTATACACACTCTCCTCTGATATCCTATGCCAACTGCTGTCATCACTCCTGTGGCCTGTCACATCTAGAATACAGGTTGCCTGCCCTTGTGCAGGGACCATGCCTCAAACGTTACATGGCTGCGGTGCTTAAAACCTCCCTTGGTAGGAAAACTTATGTGAGGGATTGTGAACCAAATGGGGAAATAAGTCAGTGTATAATGAAGAGTCATCAGGTATAAAAAGAAGAATTGCCAACTGATCAGATAAAGCAATGGCCAGTAAAGATATTTTTATTTTAACACAAATATAATAGAATAAAAGAGAACTCTGGTCTGGTCCGGTCCCTTTCCAGAAGATAGATGAGGTGACAATAGTCCAATATCCTAGCAGAAAAAACCTGGGAAGGGCATGGCCCCAGTGGATGGTTAGAATTTGCTGAGCACTTCTGGTCATCTCAAGGACATCAGAATTATGGCATTTGATGGGCAGGGTCCAGGGATAGTAAATACACTGCAATGCGTGAGACAGAACTGTCCAGCCCAGAATGTCAATAGTGCCTCTTGAGTGTGGGTGAAACATTTTCTTCTACATTCATTATAAAGCCGACTTCCCTCTTGACCCCTCTAGGGGCACAGTACCTCCCTTCCTCAGTAGGAACAATACTAAAAATGTGCTCCTTTTCTCCTGGGGCCCAGAGAAAGGCATCCCAGGGCAAGGAAAGTGCTCTTTACACTGCCCCAGTGTGGGCCCCTCCCCAACCCGAACCCACCCACTACCCCCAGCATCAAACTTGAGAGAGGAGGAGCCTCCTGTGCTTCCAACCACAGAATGGGCCTATGGTGTAGCACCAACTCCAAAGCTCCTCTCCCTCACACCACTCGGACCCAGAGGAAAAGAGGAAAAACAGGAGGCGGGGCAAGTCAGAAAGTATAGCTTCCTATGCTGGGGTGACCAGTTCTCCCCCAGGGACTCTGACTTTAATGAAAGTTTGGGGGTTCACTCCATGTTAATGTTGATATAAGCCTCTCTTCAGGCCCAAGAGAAGGTACTAGATTTGGGGCCTGGATACAGCAAGCCCCTTAGAACACCTGGAAGGGCAGGCCCAGGACAGACCTCTAATTCCTCTTTGAGTTTGGGGTCTCTGATGGAAGAAACAAGAGGTGAGGTGTGGGAATGCTGTATAAGGACAGTCTAGCAGTGCTTTAAACTTCTCTCTGAGCCATTGGCTACCAAAGGTGGAGAACTGACCCAAATAAAGTAAATCTTAGGGCAGAACTAAATTGTCAAACTAGTTTGCATTTCCTGCTGTGAGGTGTCAGACTTATCTCTATGGCAACTCCTCTCTCTTTTCCAGTCAGCATCCTGTCCCTGGAAATCACAGGGCTTAGGCTGAGACAAACAAGCTGGGTGCTGGGGTGGTGTGGTCCATGGACTCTGGGTCAGAAGTTACTCTCAGAATAGATGTGAGGGTGGGAGGCAGAAAGTGTGGTGGGGCTGCAGGCTGCTGTGTGAGGTGGGTCCCACACTCATGCACAGAGGGACTGCATGTGGGGCCGAGCTGGGAGGAGGGGACAGGCTGAGCATCTGGGGGAGCAGATGGGCTGGAGGAATGGCTGCTGGAGACTGACAAAGGCTTGGCAAGTGAGACCTGATACTGTTTATTTTTAAATGGGGAAAAGCTAAAAAAAAAAGCAGTTGGGTGGGTTTGAGCAGCTGGACACACTTCTTCCATATAATCACCAAAGTCTTTCATTTTCTAATAAAAATGGTAACCAGAGGGTAAGAGAGGATGAACAAGGAAATGGCAAGGGGGATACTGGTGGAGATCAGGAGGAGCAAAGGAGGATAGACATCCCACAGGCTGTAAAGATGAAACCAAAGACAACCAAAGAAAGAATTACAGTTCTTGTGAAAGAGAAGGGTGGCCAGAGCAAAACAATCAGAAGGAAGACTTGAACTCCTGTCCCATCCTGTGTCAACCCACCAGGACACTGCTCCCTTTGCTCCCTTTATCAAGGTACTTTGGTCATTTCCATTTACAAGTGTGTTTCATGAATAACCCCTCTTTCTCATGCTGCTCCCAGCATGGTGAGCTCTGTCCTTCAATCTGTATCACTTAAGACCCATGCATACTCTGTGTGCTCAGCAATTACTTAACACCTGTTTCTTTCTTTACCCTAAATAAGTTACAGAAGCAAAGGAAAAGTGAATCAGAAACAAACAGAGTTTTGGAAGGGAGGGGGGTTGGGGAGATGGGTGAGCCTGGCGGTGGGTATTAAGGAAGGCACATACTGCATGGAGCACTGGGTGTGATGCATAAACAATGAATCTTGGAACACTGGAAAAATAAAATAAAATTTAAAATAATAATAAGTTACAGAATCTCCTTTCTTAGTGTTCCATTGCATCCTATTATCCAAGCCAAATGAATACATGAAGGCAATCAAAAGCAACACCTCCTTCCTTCTTGTAAGTGTATGGAGCTTCAAAATACATCTGGCAATGAAGTTTTATTTTCCAATCTCTACTCCTGAGGTCTAAGCAATGCATGCTCTTGAGAGAGTATAACATACTACAGTGATAAATACAAAGCCAGTTTTGCTAATTGGATGAGTGACCTACTCCACAGTTTAGATATCCTGCTTGGTTAAAAAGCAGAGGCTATAATCTAGCATCTAAATCCACACAGCATATGAAAGAATTTTAGAGGACTTCCAAATAACTAAGCAAACTGGCTCTTGTTATAATCAGAGAACTTAAGCCATATTTGAGGAGCTGCTAAAAGTTCTGGAATGGCCAACAGTGCTGCACTCTGTGTTCTTGCTCCTCGAATGATATGCCCTCGCTTCTAGTCCTCATGTCTCTGCTCTGGATTTTGCATAAGCCTCTTTCTTAACTGGCACGTTATACTCTGGCCTTTCCCCCTCTGGTTCATCAAGCACACTGAGCTTGTCCCTCCACTGCACAAAATATTTTGGTGCTACTTCACTGCTTGCAGACTAAAATCCAAAGAAGGACCTTTACAATCAGACTTCATTTTACTTTCCAACCTTAACTCCTACTGCTCTACTAATGACACACTCCATTCAGCTCTAGGCACTGCTCTTCCAACATGGCATACATTTTCACATCTCTGTAAAATTACTTTACACATTACTTCTTTTGCAGAAACTGTTTTCTCTACTGAGAATGTGTCCTCCTAATTCTTTCTTCAAGCTCCAACTCAATGTCAGCTCAGGAGACCAACAGCTTTGGACCAGCCTAAATGGTGTTCATGTTCTGGCCCCACTTTTGAATTGTGCTAACCAGAGCAAGCTCAGACTCCCCATATACCTAGTTCACAATTAGTATATGATCAATGGAGGGTACTGTAACTCTGATAGAGTCAGATGCTCATTTTCCATATTTCTGTAACCCATGGGATAGACAGCATCAACCTGTATGTTTTAGATATAGTTTCTGATACAAAAAAAAAATGCACTATGTGAGGAGCTTAAACTATATTGCGAACCAATATTGCTACCTAAGTAGAAAAAATGACTCCCATTTTACAAAGGAGGAAATAAAGAGCAGATACATTAAGTAACTGGTCCTAGGCAGCACTGGTAAGTACAGTAGTAAATATAGTACAGTCATTCACACGTTCCTCTAACTCAATGTCTTCATGCTCCCTGCTATATTCTGCATAGCAGTGTGTGTCCCCTCCTCTAGAATGAAATATCCAAGATATTTGCCTCTTCAGTATCAGATACAAAGTTATATCTTCAAGAAATGTTTTTATTTCTTGAAATACTTCAAATACTTCAAAAACTAGCAGTTCATATGTGTGTTCCTTTAGAATGCTTGAAAGATATCGACCAAGTGTCAATTTCAGGATCTCAAGAACAATATGGCTTAAAATGACACTGGAACTTAAAAAAATAATTAGAATTAACCATTAAAGTAGGAGATTTAACATATCCCCCCAGAAAATGTCACTTAAAAGATCAAAAGTAAGAATATAAAATAGCTGAATAAAAATTAATAGGCCTAGCATCCAAATTGGAAAGGAAGAAGCAAAACTTACCGCTGCTTCTAAGTTAAATGATCTTATACATAGAAAGTACTAAAGGTTCTACAAAACAAAACAACAACCCCCAAATACTGCTACAATTAATGAAAAAGTTCAGCATACTTTCAAGATAAAAAATCATTATGCTAAATGGTGCTGGGAAAATTGGACAGCTACATGTGGAAGAATGAAACTCGACCATTCTCTTAAACCATACACGAAGATAAACTCAAAATGGGTGAAAGACCCCAATGTGAGGCAGGAATCTATCAAAATCTTAGAGGAGAACATAAGAAGTAACCTCTTCAACATCAGCCACAGCAACTTCTTTCAAGACACATCTCCAAAGGCAAGGGAAACAAAAGCGAAAATGAACTCGGGATTTCATCAAAATAAAAAGCTTCTGCACAGCAAAGGAAACAGTCAACAAAACAAAGAGGCAACCCACGGAATGGGAGAAGATATTCGCAAATGACACTAGACAAAGGGCTGATATCCAAGATCTATAAAGAACTCCTCAAACTCAACGTCCAAAAAGAAAGATGATCCTATCAAAAAATAGGCAGAAGACATGAACAGACACTTCTCCAAAGAAGATATACAAATGGCTAACAGACACATGAAAAAATTTTCTTCATCATTAGCTCTCAGGGAAATTCAAATCAAAACCACATTGAGATACCACCTTACACCAGTCAGAATGACCAAAATTATTAGGACAGGAAACAAAAAGTGTTGGAGAGGCTGTGGAGAAAGGGGAACCCTCTTACACCGTTGGTGGGAATGCAAGTTGGTGCAGCCACTTTGGAAAACAGTGTGGAGATTCCTTTAAAAATTAAAAATAGAGTGACCCTATGACCCTGCAATTGCATTACTGGGTATTTACCCCAAAGATACAGATGTAGTGAAAAGAAGGGCCATATGTACCCCAGTGTTCATTGCAGCAATGGCCACAATTGCCAAACTGTGGAAACAGCCAAGGTGCCCTTCAACAGCTAAAGAAGATATGGTCCATATATACAGTGGACTATTACACCTCATATAAAAGGTAGATGGCCTGATAAAGCATAACCATAGAAGAACTGAAACAGTGGTCAAAGCTCTATGCTCAAAGAAAAATTGCCCAGATGATCTTAATGAGCAAGTTCTACCAGATGGTCAAGAAACAAGATAATTTCCATGGAAACTGTTTCAGAGGATAAAAAAACCATGGGAATCTTCCACTGATTTCATGATGCTAGTTTAACCCTGATACTAAGTGATAAAAAGCCAACATGGTGATAGAAAACCATAAGTTAATCTTTCTCCTACATATTACCTTAAAAATTCTACACTAAATTCCTGTAAATTGAATATAGGATTGAAAGAATTATCTCAATCAAGTAAAATTCATCCCAGGAATAGGAGGAGGATTCAATATTAAAAATATTATAAATTCGGGCGCCTGGGTGGCTCAGTTGGTTGGGCGACTGCCTTCGGCTCAGGTCATGATCCTGCAGACCCAGGATCGAGTCCCACATTGGGCTCCCTGCTCGGCTGGAAGCCTGCTTCTCCCTCTCTCACTCCCGTTGCTTGTGTTCCCTCTCTGGCTGTGTTTCTCTCTGTCAAATAAATAAAATATTTTTAAAAAATATTATAAATTCATGTAATTCATGAGATTAAATAATTAAGGGAGAATAATCTTATGATCACTCAATAGATGCCAATAAAATATTATGTACAACTGCACACTCGTTCATGATTTTAAAGAAATAGTAAAAGAAAAGAGTAAGCTTCTTTTTTACAGAGAGAGAGAGAAAGAGAGAGAGCACAAGCAGAGGGAGCAGCAGGCAAAGGGAGAACCAGGCTCCCCGCTGAGCAAGGAGCCTGATGTGGGCCTCAATCCCCGGACCCTGGGATCATGACCTGAACTGAAGGCAGGTGTTTCACTGATTGAGCCACCCTGGTGTCCCAAGAGTAAGCTTCTTTAGCTTGATAAAGCTAATATGTCAAAACCCAGATTAAGTATTTCCACTAGCGTCAAGAAAGACCTTTTCTCCTCTATCACTCAAAATCATACTGAAAGACCCAATCAATATAACAAGACAATTAAATGCAGCAAGGGTTAAATCTGTTGGCAAGGACAAACTGTCATTACTTGTACATAATATGACTATCAATCTAGAAAATTTACAAGGAACAATTGACAAATTACTAGAGCTAATGAAAGATTTAAACAGGATAGATGCAAAATGATCAATTTAAAACAAAAATCAGCATGTTTCCAATACAAAAGTAATAATCCACAAAGAAGTATCCAAGACTTCTAAGGAGAAATGATAAATCATTATATAATAACATAATGGAAGACTTGAATACACAACTAATTCGTGATTGGAAAGACAGCATCACAGACAATATATATTAACTCTACACAAATTAAGCTACGAGTTAATGTCGATCTAACAAATTCCCATAAAAATACCAGAAGGAGTTCTGAGGAACTTCCCTAATTCTAAGACTCATATGGAAGAGTCACTGTACAAAAATAGCCAATGTAATTTGGAAAAAGAATCAAAAGGGGCATGGGACATTCCCAAAATGGAATCAAGACATACTATAGAACTCTAGCATTTAAAACAGGAAGAATCAACTAAATCAATACAACAGAATCGAGCCTAAAAATGAACTTATGTATATTTGGATATTTACTATGTATTAAAGATGATCTTTCAAATCAGTAGGGAATGTACGGGCCACTGAATAAAAATAGTTTGAAGATATAAAAGCCAGTCTCACTCAGTTGCAGGCCATACAAAATCAGGCAGTAGACGAGATTTGGCCCATGGGCCATAGTTTGCCCACTCCTACTCTATTCTATTCTTGGTGTCTGCTCTAGAGAAATACTTACACATATGTACAAGGAGGCATATCTAGGCATCTCCACAGCAGCTGCATTTGCAAAAGAAAAAAAATCAGAAGGAACCTTAAATTTCAACAACAGAAGAATGGCTAAATACATTATATATCCATATCACATCCAATTATGCAGATCTATATATGCTAATATAGAAACATCTTCAAAACATGCCATGAGGAGGAAAAAAGCACAAATTTTAGACTATTTATATGTTTATTATAACACATACACACACACAGAGTAGTGAAGGTATGTGTGGAAGGCTTTACTGCAGTTACCTCTCAGGGAAGAAGAAAGCAAGCAAGGTGTGTTTGTTAGCGGGAGGTGACTGTCTTAGAGGACTCAAGTCTTGTGTGTGTGTGTGTGTGTGTGTGTGTGTGTGTGTGTGTGTGGTGTGTACGCACGTGTGTGTGTGTTTAAAGCATATAGTCACGAATGACTTTATAAATTAAAAAAGAGTAAAAGAATAAAAAAAGGAAACCTAGGAACCTTTCCACTTATGACCTTAGACCCTGACTATCTCCCCTAAGTACGGAGTCAAGGTATATGGGTGGGAGGAGAGAAGTTAGATGACCATCACACCCAAGTTATGACTGTTCATGGCACTGGGGACCTCCCTCTCCAGGTAGTACCGAAGTCCCTTGAGACTATTAAAGAAGCCTAAAATATGACAGATGTGGCCTCAGCTATAATCTGTTCAAACACAAAAACAACAGCTTAGGGCAAGGCCTGCTTTTAAACAAACTTGACATGTAAAAATCTAAAACTAACAAACAGGTAAAGCATTCCAGGAGTTAAACACAGTAGATTAGATATCCCTGCTTCCTTCAAAACCCCACTGAAAAGCAAGTAAACATCTGAAAAAGTTTAAATCCACAGGCAAGGAATGGAATAGAAGTGAAAAGCAAGTGAGCAAAATCAACCCATTTTTATAAGCTAGAGAGCAGTTGGAAGATTTAGCAGGACTGAGCACCTACATAGTAGATGCCAAAGAGAGGAGTCATTCATCCCAGAAGACCCAGCCATTAGGGACACCGTCTACCACAGATGGCAACAGTAAACCACGGAGAAGGAAAGCAGGAAGTTTGGTTAAAAATCTCGGTAATGGGCGTACAGACCCTGAGGTTCCCCCTTTTCTCTGTGCCCCCCCCATGATGAATGAAAGTGATAACAGGGCTTTTTTAATCATTAAACTGCATTAGAGTCACTCTAAGCTCAGAGCCAACAGGCACAATGGCATTTCAGAATACCAAAGATATTTTCATTTAGCTTCTGGAGACAAATCACACACAAAGAAGCAAAAATTCAAAATGGCATTTCTCAACAGTAAAGCTAAAAACGAGAAGGCAAATTACATCTTCAAAATTTTCAGGAGAAATTACCTTCCAACTTTAAAATTCAGTGCTCCAATAATCAATCAAAGGTGAGGGTAGAATGAAGAGAGTTTGGGAACTGCAAAGTCTCAAAAAAATGTCTCACCCACAGTGCCTTTCTAAGGTAGCTACTAGAGGATGTCCTCCGCCAAATCAAAGGGAGGGGAGAAAACAAGGCGTTCTGGGGCCCACGACACAGGGATTCATCCCAGGAGAGAGGAGGAGGGAAATGTCAGGACGCCAGCTGTACCGCCTATCTGAAGGGAAACGATCCAGATGGGATGGGAGGATGGAAGGGCTTTAGGAGAGGTTCTCCAGGAAAAGAAGAGAGCTGACAGATTTCCAAACCCATCTGACTACATGGAAAATACTATTTTGAGGGATTTTCCATTTTATTGGGGAGTTTGGAAAGAAGTGGTAATAGTAAACTCCTAATCAAAGAAAAGAGGCAAGGTGATTCTTAATCTGAGATGGGGACACTGGTGACTAAAAAGGAAATTCAATGATAGCAGATTAACTGGCTTGGCCATGAGCCACTCTTAGCATAATGGTAATAACATCAACAGCAAGTATTGCTTTAGCCAAAAATAGAGATGCTATTCTATTCGAAGAAGTTGAGAGAGTACGTCTCAGATGCAAAAACCTTAGGTAGAAAGCAGTTAATATTTATAACTCATAAGTGAAGAAATAAGAGAAAAGACTTTAGAAATGCAGACGTAGATGTCAGAAACAACTAAGAGAATTAGAAGTTGTTGCTGATGAGGACAGGGACGTATACGCAGAAGCAATGGAGACTGAAGATTCATTTATCTCAAGAAAGCCTTGCAGTACGATTTGACTTCTGACCCATGAACATGTATTTCTTAAACTTTCTGGGTTTCCATTCATTCCTACTGCAAACCAAGGAGAATTGTACTTATCTATAAAGCTACTATTGAAACCACATGACATAATTGGGTAAAAATGCTTTTGTGAGCATTCCCACTTCACTTGGACCAATTTTTCCACAGACAAGTTGAGTGAAGCCACAACTAAAACATAAGTTTCCCGAGAACTGAGGGCTGAAATGTCAATTAATCTAATGCCAAATGTACACAAGCAGCAAGGAGAAATTAAGTGAATGAATAAGAGTGTAAGGTCTATGGAAACAGATGTCTCTTATCTGATATCAAGGATGCTTAGAATAAATTGTGTATAACCGAATTTGACTCCCGTTCTAACTGAACTAATCATGTGTTCCTACACAAATCACATACCTTCCCAACCTGTAGGTTCCTCATCTATAAAAATGAGAAGAAGGAACACCTGTCCCGCATGTTTGTTGTGATGCTTAAATAAACTACCAAATATGAGAAATCCTTGTGCAGGATCTGGTACTGTTTCTTCCCTGGCAAAGGGTGCCAACTCCAACAGCCCCACGTCAGTCTGGTCCTTCCACTTCTAACATGAATCGAGCATCCACGGTCAGCTAAGCAAAGCCTCCTGGGGGTGGATCCACCTCGTACCCTTTTCTCTCAATAACCTTTAATTAGATAACAATACCTAGGCACTGTAGAAAGGTTGAACGCATAAATGACTAAAACCAAGAAAATATGTATCACAAATAATCCCGTCAGTGAAAAGCGAACTACCATTACTGTTGGGAATGTGTAACCTTCTATGCACTTCTCTGTGTTTGCAGGTAACTTTAAATAAAAATAAATTTTTGTTATATCTGTTATTCTTTATGCCTTTCCATCTTTATTCACAGTGAAATCATTTGAAAATCACTTTCCATGGTGGCCTAGTCAACTTGATGGATGTCCCACACCTTTTCTATGACATTCTTTCCTGCCACTCCCCAGGGGATAGACGGTGGCCATTCCAGCTCTTACTCCGGCCTGCTGGGTGGACTACAGGGGTCGGACCAGAGGAAAAAGCAAAAGCCCCCTTAAACTGTGTTTCAGTGCATTCTGGCAATTACAGTGCATTGACAGCAGCTCAGCTCAAATGAGGCCTGCAGCTGCTGCACAGGCTTTTAAAAGCAGTGTTTATTTCTAGGTCTTGGGAGGAATGTGAGATATTTTGGAAGTCCTGAACATCTCTGACTTCTCAGAGCCTTATAAAATGAACACACATACACAAACATACACACACACATATGTATGCATATATATACATACATATACACGTATACATATATTACATATATGTGTGATACAGTTATAGCATATACACAATATTCATTGCACATAAAGCATGAGTATACATTGTAAATTAAATAATATTGTAGAAATCTATTGCACAACTATGTGTGTATTATTTTGGGGGAAAAATTATCTTGTCCTTTTATCGATAATTATCTTGTCCTTTTATCAATAATACGAACACTGGAAACTCAAGCTCAGCTACCTTCTGTGAGTGATGGGTTTTTCTGGGAGGAAAAGAGAGCCAGATTTGGAAAGACATCCAAAGCTTCAGCACGTACACAGTAAGATTTTGCCGTTTCCTAAGCTCATCTATAGAGAGTGGCTAGGCACTAGGCTGTGACTAGAGTAACCAGCACTTATATGTGCTGCAGAAGCAAGAAGCAGGAACTCTCAAGTAATGAATCTATTCCTGAAAAAGCCCATTTCAACCACTGACATTCAAGTGATAGATCTCATCTTTGGCTTAGTATTCTTTCCCGAGGTTACAATTCCCAAGGCCGGGAGACTGTGCTGTGCACTTGATAGGAAGAAAGGGCAGAAGTGCCAGGCAGCAGCGATGAGAAGGCGACCCCGCCTTGCCTGACAGTGATGGGAAGGAAGGCTGCAGAAGTCCGAGGGCAGGCCAGACCTGGGGAGGCCCACCAGGCCATGAATAACTAGAAGCTGGCTCTGGTTCAAAGCCTTCTCTCTGCAGATAGTAGAATCAGTAACAGAAAGTGAAAAAGAACCTGTGAAAATGTTTTTGCCGTGCTAAACGTATTTAACCGAAAGGTGGAATTATTTACCACATTCCACCTCTCAGACCAGAGGGGTTAAAGCTTAGGTTCAGATTCCCACAGAGAAGAAAATGTGTAAGCAGTGAATTGCGCGGTGTGCTTCCTGCATCGTTAATGATCTTTCAGAGTGGGAGACAATGGAGGGGATACCAACAGGTCGTCATCCACCAAGGAACACACTGTTCATAACAACACACACTGCTTTTTCCAGATGGAGAAGCCAGGGTGAGTGCTAACAAGCTAGCACAACAGGCTAATTAGACCTGTGGGGTTAATATGTTAAATTAACACTCTCCTGTTTGGTTAAGTGGTTCGCATTTCTATATTCCTAAGTTTGGCATTCAGATCCATTTATATGGGAAACCATCTGGCTTCTCTAGCTTCCTTTCCTCTATTCTCCTGAGTGATCACCCCTCATCAGTCATGTCTGCTCCTCACCTCCATGGCAACCCTATTTCTGACTTCAGGCTCTCTATGTGCTAGTCTCCTGACCTGGAATGCCTATGTTCTCACTTCTTCAGAGTCCTACTCAAGCCAAGCAGTATAGAAATAAAAGATCATGAGTCGTTGTCAAATAGAACTACTCTTCTTAGACTAATTTGCTTTGTAATCCTTCAGTGAGTTAGTTGGGGCTGGTGTCACAGACCTCAAGTCAATCACAAGTAGGCAAACAGGTACGCAGAGAGAGAGAGGAGGAAGCAGGTTCCCTCCTGAGCAGAGAGCCCAACACGGGCCTCGATCCCAGGACCCTGAGATCATGACCTGAGTGGAAGGCAGAGGCTTTAACCCACTGAGCCACCCAGGCGCCTGACAAGGCTTATTTTTAATATAGATCACTTAGCTCTTCCTAGAGAAAAGCTCTCATTCCATGGTTTTATTGCCTCTTTAGTCCAAAGCAGACACCGCAAAGACAGGCCACCAAAATACCTTGTTCTTGGAGGGAAATAACAATATACTCTACATTACACAATGACAGACTAGT
Organism: Spilogale gracilis; assembly: GCA_004023965.1. Lineage (NCBI taxonomy): Eukaryota > Metazoa > Chordata > Mammalia > Carnivora > Mephitidae > Spilogale > Spilogale gracilis. The sequence goes on from PITA01003626.1 coordinate 40,342, forward strand.
ACACTATAGGCATTGAATCACTGAAAGACATAAGAAGAAGAAGAAGAAGAAAGAAGAAAGATGACGATGACAATGAGGAGGAGGAGAGGGACAGGGAGGGGGAGGAGAAGAAATCTGGAGAAAGGGAACATGCCTTTCACTCAGAGCTGCCCAGCATTCTGCAATGTGTCTCCCACATAGGGTACTGAAAATGTTGTGTTGTTTTTTTTTTTTCCTAAATGAGCAAATTAAGAAAGGAAGAACCAGACTGATTTTGCATAAATGGCGAAGTCTAGGAAGCCTTCCAGTCTTGAGAAAATAGCTTATCTACAATAAGTACTTGATCTCTGTTGAGTCAAGCCAAGCAGTATAGAAATAGAAGATCATGTGTCGTTGTCAAACAGAACTACTCTTCTTAGACTAATTTGTTTTGTAATCTTTCAGTGAGTTAGTTTGGGCTGGTGTCACAGACCTCAGGTCAAAGTTTTTCTTATCAGGCCAACTGACATGTATATTCTGCTAATTGGTGGGTTAGGATTCCAGAGAACTAAGTAAGCATTAGTTGGATCATGTTGTTAATTCTTACAATTGACCGGTCAATTTAAATTGACTTATCTCTCAAACTCATGGGATTTCTGTACCTACATCTTCAAAGTCAAACTGACCCATACAGCAGATAAACTGAATGGATATCACCCAGAGCTGTGGTCTTCGGGCTCCTTCTGACACATCATAGCACCAGCTCCTTACCAGAACCATTAGACTGACCCTCATTGTCACTGGAGGTGCCTTTCCTCAATTAAGTCTAAAAATAGAAATTTTATTGCTTCAGAGAGGATATAAATCAGCTCAGCAGGATACTCCTGGGGCAAAGAAGAAGAGACAACGGCTGCGGGGAGGAGGACATACTGAAATTATTCAATGAAAAGAGCATAAGTGGTGGGGGTGGGTGAACTGCTTGAGATGTCGAGTCTCCTTTTGTAGGAATAACTGACAAGCAGCCTGAAGGTATCTTCTTTTAAAGGGAAGAGCACATTGAGAATTGGCAAGAAGTAATGCCACTCTATTGATGCTTCAAAATGTTTTCACTTATTAAAAGATTTCAATGCCGAACACAAATTTTAGCCTCCTCCTTGGGAGAGCGCCTATATAGAGAAAAAGCATGTTGCTTCAGCAGTAACTCCTCTTTGCCCACCCTGCTGGGGTGCTTTGTGAAAGGATCTTTTGTTAGCTTGCTACAGCTCCGCCCCTCCCCTCCGTGAGACAGGAGCAATCATCTCCTCTCGCATAAAGGAGAGGAGCAGGGTACCAGGTAGGCTAATTCCTCCCCAACCTGATTTCAATGCTCCTCACTGAGCATTAAAATAGCATTTTGCCATCACTAGATTAATTACTATCTATGCTGCTATGGAAAAAAATAATCTCCCTATATAATGCACCTAAACCTCAGTCTTAGGAAGTTCTTCCAGCATTCTATCTATATACTTCATGCTGCTGTATGGGCCTACTTACTCTTATACTGCCCTCAGTGAGGTCAAAAAATAGGCATTCATTCACTTAACAAGTATTTACTACACACATACTCTGTGTCAGCATTGTGATACATGCCCAGGATACAGATCTCTGACTTCATGAGGCTTACAGTTCAGTGAAGGAAATAAAGATTAAACAAGTTATTGTATAAAAATATTTCATTGTAGCTATCATAAGTAGAACAGAAGAGATCACCTACAAAGTGTCCAAAATGACACTACAGATAAAGGGCTGATATCCAAGATCTATAAAGAACTTCTCAAGCTCAAAACCCAAAGGGGCAAAAGACATGAACAGACCACTTCTCCAAAGAAGACATAAAAATGGCTAACAGACACATGAAAAAATGTTCAACATGGGGCGCCTGGGTGGCTCAGTTGGTTGAGCAATTGCCTTCGGCTCAGGTCATGGTCCCAGAGACCCGGGATCGAGCCCCACATCGGGCTCCCTGCTTGGCGGGCAGCCTGCTTCTCCCTCTCTCACTCCCCCTGCTTGTGTTCCAGAGAGTTCCCTCTCTGGCTGTGTTTCTCTCTGTCAAATAAATAAAATCTTTAAAAAAAAAATGTTCAACATCCTTAGCCATTAAGGAAACTCAAATCAAAACCACACTAAGATACCACCATCACCAGTTAGAATGGAAAAAATTGACAAGAAACCACAAATGTTGGAGATATGGTAGAGAAAGGGGAACCCTCTTACACTGTTGGTGGGAGTGAAAGTTGGCACAGCCAGTTTGGAAAAGTGTGGAGTTTCCTCAAAAAGCTAAAAATAGAACTACCCTATGACCCAGCAATTGTACTACTGGGTATTTACCCCAAAGATAGAGATGTAGTGAAAAGAAGGCCCATGCACCCTGTGGTTTATAGCAGCAATGTCCACAATAGGAGACGAGATGCCCTTCAACAGACGAATGGATAAAGAAGATGTGCTCCATATACACAATGGAATATTACTCAGCCATCAGAAAGGATGAATACCCATAATTTGCATCAACACGGATGGAACTGGAGGGGATTATGGTGAGTGAAGTAAGTCAAGCAGAGAAAGACACTTATCACATGGTTTCACTTATCTGTGGAACTAAGGAATAGCATGGAGGACATTAGAAGGAAGGGAAAAATGAAGGGGAATAGATCAGAGGAGGAGGCGAATCATGAGAGACTATGGACCCGGAGAAGCAAACAGGTTTTTAGAGTGGAGGGGGTGGGGAAATGGATTAGCCCAGAGATGGGTATTAAGGACAGCATGTATTGCATGGAGCACTGGGTGTTATATGCCAACAATGAATCATAGAACATTACATTATATCAAACACTACTGATGTACTGTATGATGACTAACATAACATAACAAAAAATTAAACAAAGCAAGGTGCCCAAAATGAGTTGTTAATCAGGAACTGATTTACTCAGGAGGGTCAGAGGAGGACAATCAAACAAGATATCACACAAACTATAACCTGAAGGATGAACAGAAATAGAGGGAGAGGAGAGAGAGCATCCTAGGAGACGGATGAGCCCATGTGGGGGTTCTGAGCCTGGAGGGGCAAGATGTGCAAGTGAAGAGAAGGAATAACAGAGTGTGAAGTAGGGGGTGAGATCAGAGAGGATGGGGAGAGATAGCAAGCTCAAGATCAGGCAGGACTTCATAGGCCATCTTAGATATTGAGGGCTTAGTCCTAAAATAATGGGATACCACTAAGGATTTTAAGAAGGACAAAAACATGGGAGGGGGTTGTTGTTCTTTTATATTTTTTCCAGCATGAACCTATTTAATGGAGGTGGGCAGCAGGATGTTCCACTATGATTAATTAGTCCAGGGGCCTGTCAACATTAGGTAGAGAAGAAGCCACTGTCAGTCATTCAGAAATAGGCTCCACTGGTGGCTGCAGGGGAGGAGATGCTATGGATACCTGGACGCCGTGGATAGACTCCTTCTTAGGGTTGATTCAGTATCTGGTGTTAGCTTGGGAAGCAATGGAAGGTGGTGGAGGAGGGGGTAAAATTTCTCCAGGGAATTGGGTCTTGATGATTCCACAGGTATCCTGGGTGGTCTCCTGGTGTAAGAGTATCTCACTTTTGTTCTTGAATGTCCCTATGTGGTGGTTGTACAAGGCTGCTAAGTGGAAATCCAAGTCATCCTTTGGTATATTGGGATCAAAAAAATAAACATCCCGCCTCACGGAGGTGATTGTGGGAGCTGAGCTGAGCCAACTCCAAGGTTGCTGTTGCTAAGTGAGATGAGCTGGGTTCTTATATGGCAGTTTCTTGGAAGCCCAGAGTTTTTCCAGGTAGGTATCATCATTATCCAACGTAGGGTGCTAGAAAGGGTCTTGGGTGAAAGGCATGGTAAAATGCAGAGTGAAATGCTGGTGTGAGGGATGGGAAGCCTGTGCAGCCACACACCCATGGTTAGGTTTTTGTTGAGAACTATCACTCAGCACTGTGAGGATAATGAACTGAAGCAGGCAAAAATGGAATAAGGGAAAGTAGTCAGAAAATACTTGGTAGACTGGGCAAGAAATAAGAACAGGAAGATTAGGATGACTTAGCAGAAATGGAAAAAAATTAAAAACTAAGATCTACCTAGGAGATAGAATACATAGTACATATAGGTAGAACTGAAGGATGGAGAGAGGAAAGGGTAATTTGGTGGTTTTGGCCTTGAGTAACTAGACTGAGGATGACTTTTCTAGAAATAGAAAATGCTAGAGGGAATGGAGCTAGTTGGAATTATGGGGCAATGAGGTTTAGTATTACACATGTTAAGTCTGAGATATCCATGACATATAAAAGTGCAACAGCTCAGTAGCCACTGGATATGTGAGGTACCTTGTCATTAATGAGAATCATTTAAAATTATAGTCACACTCTACATTCTTTTAATGTTTTTCTGGGTGGGGGTATGTTCTAGCGTACTGCTCAAAATGGAAGCCCCTAGCCACATGGGAGCTGCTTACATACATTTAAAATTACATAAATTTAAAAATTAGTTTCTCGGTGATGCTAGCCATGTTTCAAGTGCTCAGTGTGGCTAGTGACTCCTATATTGGACACTTCCATTACTGCAGAAAGTTCAGTTAGACAGCTCTGCCTAGAACATCAGAGGGCTTCCTAAAACACTCAGTTCTGATTAGTGTTCTGGTGAATGTTAAACTGCCATTCCATCAACACTGAGAAATCCTACTATATTTTGTGCTCTAGACAAGGCTTTGAGGTTGGAAGATGAAAAAAATACAGGAAGAGAAGATATGATCATCCTTGTTACTCAAGGATCTTCTAACTTATCTTTAAAAAAGCAGAAGGATTGGGTGCCTGGGTGGCTCAGTGGGTTAAAGCCTCTGCCTTCGGCTCAGGTCATGATCTCAGGGTCCTGGGATCAAGACCCACATCGGGCTCTCTGTTCAGCAGGGATCCTGCTTCCTTCTCTTTCTGTGCCTGCTTCTCTGCCTACTTGTGATCTCTCTCTCTCTCTCTGTCAGATAAATAAATAAAATCTTTTTAAAAAATACAAACAGAAGGATTAATGCCATAGAGAGAGTGTATGAGCAGCCTGCGGGAGAGGTGAACTCATACTGTAAAAATACTATCAGATCAATCATGGACACCAATGTCAGAAGAAAATAGGTGCTAAAGATGCATTAAGTCTTCATTTGGATTAAGACAAAAGAATGGGGAATGGATTCATGAAAAGAGAGGGAAAGAGAGTAACCCAAGTGGGGAAAGAGTTTATTTAAAAGGTTACACAATATTTGGAATGCCAACCCTGTTTTTCTGAAGGAAAACAGAATCTATGCTGAAGTCTATAACAAACAGAATAAGGGGGGGAAAGTCTTTGGGTGGACAAGTGGAAGAACAGCTGAAGAATCAACCCAATTGTATTATGTTAAGTGAAATAAGTCAATCAGAGAAAGAATTATCATACGGTTTCACTCATATGTGGGATATAAGAAATAGCACAGAGAATCACAGGAGAAGGGAGGAAAAACTGAATGGGAAGAAATCAGAAATGGAAACAAACCATGAGAGACTCTTAACTCTAGAAAACAGAGGATTGCTGGAGGGGATGCGGGGATGGCATAACTGGGTGATGAGCATCAAAGAAGGCACATGATGTGATAAGCACTGGGTGTTACACATAACTGATGAATTACTGATCTCTACCTCTGAAATTAATGACGTGCTGTATGTTGGCTATCTGAATTAAAAAAAAAAGAATCAACCCAATTGTGCACCGACTTAACACCATGGCTAACTCAGACACTGAGCTAATCACTGGATATATAAACAGTAATGGAATCCTGATCTTATATTCAAGGAGCTCCTCGTCTACATAGCCATCACCAACTACCAGGCTGTCGGGGTAGAAGGTGATAAAATAGGTTTCACAAAATAGGTTCTCGCTCCACAAATATGTACACTAAACACCATATGCATAACATACAAGACATATATCTCACCAAAAAACACATACTCAAAAATTACTCTACACTCAGGTGTGTAATTTGTGGGTGGGAGCTCAAATGAGGCAAATATGTGAGGGTCTTGGGCAGAGCTGTGATGAGCTTCCTTAAGTGTTTTCACTTTTAAGTGTCTTCATTTTTAACCAAAATTAACAAGCCATACTCTACATAGCACCATTTGGGTTACTCCTTTAACATTTTAGATTTTTAAGATTTGTCAATAACATAAGCCACGGCTCAAAGTCTATAGAGTATTGTTTAACATTAAGTTCAAGATTAATCTTAGACCCTTTGTGAAGGAAAAGGGAGATGTGTTACAGGGCTTCGGCCTAGGCTAAAAAGAATTCTCTGACTTTCACAGATGATAATTGGGTTTCAGGCTTTGGGAAAGACTATTTGGATTTGAAGATGGAGACTGAAACCTTGATGATACCACCTTTTGTGGTTTTTCTTTGTGTTACATAGCCATGACTTTCATTGAAATTCCATTTTCTATTAAGAACCACTGACATTTCTTTCCTGCTGATTGCTGGGTACTACTACTGAATAAAATATTTACCTTTAAACATACATGAGCATATTTAAATTCCTTCAGATGTGTTATTTTGCTAGGTGCTTTGTATTAGTTTTATCCACTTTTACTATGGCTATCTTTATAGGAAAAAAAGTTAAATGTATTCTACTTGGTGGTGTTGGGTTTCTGAAATATAGTTGCTTTAGTTGCACATACTAGGGGAGTTGAGGTACATTAATCACTGCTCAGTAAATTTCTTTTGTTTTATTGCCTGCCATGAACAGCCCCACTTTTTTCAGGGGCATCAGAATACTGCTGCATATTCAGAACGGACAATTTCCTGCAAGATTCTAATACACTGTATATCACTTTCGTATGATAAAATACTTGTATAACATGTGTGTGTAGTAAACTGCCTAATTTTCCAAATCATTTTCCAGTGGAATCAGAATGCATCCTAAACACTTACCTGTTTCATACACACACACACACACACACACACACACACACACACACACACACACACTACAGTAACATACCTATCAAATTAGCCAAGATTAAAAATACCAGCACTACTCAGTACTGGAAAGGGCATCCTCCTGCACTGCTGGTAGGAAAGTCAATTAGCACACCTTGACTGCAGGGCAGGTAAGGAAGAGGGAAGCTGTAGGCATGGCAAAAAAAGGGTGAGAAAAACCTTTACTTAGCAATTTTACATAAAGGAATTCATCCTGGTAATGATATTCATCTCCATTTTGATTGACAACTGCAAAACAATTAGAATGATGTGATTGCCAATAGCAGGAGACTAAATAAATGATGGCACAGTCACATAATGGAGTTCTAAATAGCCCTTAAAAGGGGTTGTTAGAAATGGATTTGGTGACATAGAAAGGTGATCCTCATATAACTATGTCTCTGGAATAATAGCATTTGTGTTAAACGTCATACACATGTGTGTATATACATGAAGAACAAGTTAGAATAGTTGTAACAGTTTTTGTTGAAGAGATATTTTTCTTTTCCTCTTGTGTGAATTTTCTTATTTTTATACAATAGGCATGCATTGCTTTGAAACACTTATGTAAAACAGAAAACAAAAAACAAAGAAAAAAAATCTCTGCTACCTCTGGGCACATACTCTTTGAACTAATCTGGCGAGAACGGCCCATGTTGGGGTGAATCTGATGAGCACCTTCTCTCGCACACCTAGTCCACGGGGCTCAGCTGTCCCCCACCACCTGCTCACCACGCTGTCCTGGATGCACGGGCTCTGTACAAGCCTCTGGACTACATTCTCCACGGTGACTCCCAGCCAGTTGAGGACCGCCCAGTACCAGAGGTAGTCATAGCCACCATGCCAGAAGCTCACAAAGGCAAACGTCACTGCGGTGGAAAACAGTGTCCCCAGCAGGCCATGCTGGGACCCGCCTACCGGAATGTACACATACCTAGAAAAAGAAGAGGCAGTTAGGAGCCATGCAGTGGGCTGTCCCTTTGCTACTACCTGCTTCTGCCCTTGATTCTCCTGTCGCACTTGGTGAGCAACCACGTAGAGATCCTTCCCTGCTTCCAAGAGGCCACAGAGTACTCCTTGAATTCTCCAACACACCAGCAACTGGCAAAAACACAAGCCTCAGTTCTGAGGGGTTTGAGTTTAAAGGAACACACAGGCTCGAGAGCTCTCATTACCAAAGCAAAATGGCACTTATGAGAGGCAGGGTGAGGGGTGGTGAATTTACAGTTTCTAAAAGGGGTGTGCCCACACCTGGAAGCCTAATCACAGAAGGGCAATTCATCTTCCAGTTACATGGGGACACTAACCTTCAAGACAGATATAGATTTTACAGCTCAAACTACTGTGTTTATGATAAGCCCAATATTTAAGCATAATTGTTGCAATCAAGCTCCTGAGTAGCAGAAGCTGGACACAGAACAGGGGTGCCAAGACCCATTGCTTCTGCTTCCCAGGCAAGTTGCCCAGAAGGAGAAGTGACTTTGCAAGTGAAGGGAAGAGCTCTGTGCTCACAGGTCAGCCAAATTATTACCCAGAATGCCCAGCATCCCCGGGGTCTGCTCTCTACCACTGAGGCAGCTCTCTGACTGCATAGAAGCAGGACCACCTTCTCCAATCAGTATTTTCCAGCTAGGGTGGGGCAAAACTCACACGTTGGGTTGGTAGAATCTGGAGAGCTAGGAGGAGAGCCTCCTGGAAGCAGTCTTAAAAAACAAAAACAAAAACATAAAACCCCATAGGTCTTTGGTCTGTGGTAGTGCTTCTCTAGCCAACCTTCTCCAGAAAAGAAAATGAAATCTCCTTTTCCTGAGTCCAGTGTGTCCCAGGCATGGCACTACACACTTCACACACATTACATGGTTTGATTCTTTGAAGCACCATATGGTTTACCCTGCTGTTCCAGTATGCCAGTCAGTTTACAACACACAATTCATGTTATTTTAATATTTTGTAGGAAATGTTGTTATTCTGAAAACCATTTTTTTAATAGAACAATTTTATAGATGAGTCAAGATAAAAATAAAAATGAAACCCACTCCTCAGTCAATAAATATTTCAAAAAACTGTAAGATAAGTATTTTTAAATATCCTCCTTCACTCTCAAATGTGCTCCAGTTTAGATAAAATTGTATAATCAGCTTAAAAAGGCCCATTTTGTAGGTGATAAAACGGAGGCTGGGAAGTTAACTTGAGCAACGCATGCATCCAGAAAGGGGAGGAGCGGCCCTGCAAAGACGACACCAAAGTTCACGCTCTCCATCACACCTACATCGTACACCCCAATCTAAAACCAGAACACACGTGAGCAAGTAGCCATTTCAGAAATAAGTGAAGCAAATAAAATGCCTTCTCTTGTGCAAAAACAAGACTATCCTGACAAATATTCTAGCAAATACATATCAAGTACTCACTACAGATTACGGGATCTTCCACCTGCTGTCAAACATTTATTTAGGCCTCTAGGGCAGCCCTTGTATTATGGGAAACCCAGGGACATAAAACACTGTTCCTGCCAAAAAGGACAGGTAGAGCTGGTTGTGAAACAATAGCAAACGTGTTCCAGCATTAAGCTAGGTGACACGGTACAAAGCAGACCAGGAGAGTTTGAGTGTGGAGAAGTGAGTGAGAGGAGGCAAGTAGACTGTAGCCTGGCGAGGTCAAGAGGATGAATTTTGCTGGGAGAAGAGGAGAACGTGGGTGCTGCATCATGGACCCAGAAGGGCTAGAAAATGAGCCAGAAAAGCCTGACAACCCCAGGCGCTGTAGTTTTAGTTGGTGCTCTGCTGCCCCCTAGAGACAGGTTGGTTAGTGGTGCAGAACACTACTCAGCAGAAGCAAAAAATGGGCCACAATTCTCTATAGCCTCCTACCTGCACAGAGCGAGCTGCTGCCTCATCATGGTACTCCATGAGGCTGCACTTCACTTTATACAATGTTGTGTGTAAGAAGGCTGCATGCATATGTATCAGCATATATTGCATACAAATGCATGCAAGCTTCTTACACATATGTGTGTACATATACACATATATGTGTATGTATGTATGTACAGAGGCGGGAGGAGAGGGAAACGGGTGTTCAAACCAATTTCAAAAGAATGAGGAATGGCTGCTATTGACAGAAACTACAAATAATTTTATAAAAAAAGATAATATTAATACCAATACCAATACCACTCTCACCTAAGATAACTATTTCATGTTGACCTCTTATCGTATCTCACTATGTTAAGGTGAGCCGCCCTCTATATGTCAGGAAACCCAGTGTAGAATAAAAGCCTCTCATCATCCACACCAACGGCCCTTCATACTGGATTCAACTCCAAGAAGGACATGTTCTCATGCTTGTGACGAGGAAGTGTCTAGCCCCATAATTACATGCACAGCTATTTTAGGGACTCTTGGCACTATGGCTTTGTAACTTTGCCTTCCAAATGACAGCCGACAAAAATCTGAGAATTCCTTTTATTCCGAAAATTCATATACGGCAGGCCTCCAAGGACATGAGGCTGCTTATTTTAAACCTAAAGAGGGTCTGGCTTCCAGACTAGAAGATAAAAATCCCTTCTTCACTCTTAACCTCTGGAAGGCAGGAGGTGCATCAAAAAGGAGAGTAAACAAGTTATTTTCTTTTACAGATTCTACCAGTCTTGTGTCAGTTCCCTGATTATTAAAAACAGAAATGTCTCGGTTTCAGGAAAGCAGTAGTATGACCCCACTCACTGAGATCATGGCATGGTGAAATTGATTTCCCAAAGGAAGAAAGCTTTCAGCCCCGCCTTCTCCACAAAGCAAAAAATAAAAAGATTTTTCTTGTCAGTGACTGTGAGCTTCAGTCTGCACAGGGCCTGCCCCTGCCAGGCGGCCTCATGTGGTCACTGCTTGCAGAGAAAGCTGCTTGAAGGAGTCAGCATCCATCTGCAGCCGCATTCTTAATTTAAAACCATCTCGCAGAACCAGCAAAACATGACAAACCCCCAACTCAGGAGGTGGAACGTCTATAAAATGGAGATGTTATTAATAACATCTACTCTTTACTGAGCATCCGCGAGCCAGGTGCTTTATGTATACTATTTCTAGTCATTACAATAACCTAGCAAGGAACTAGTAACTTGGCCTGTTTTATAAAGGAAAGGTGAAATCTGAACATAGAATGTTCTAGTTTCAGAACTCCCCAGTCTGTGTCCTATTCTCCCTGCCTCCACTTTTTTTGTAATAGAAATATTTCTTGGTGATATGCTCCTCTTATTTAACTTATTTAACCAAATCTTCAAAGCCATCTCCACAAAAACACTCACCAGCATTTTATTAACTGACGAGATGTCCTTTGACAGAAAGGAATCTTGCTGGGGAGAAAGATGCTTATTATTTACAAAGGCATCTGGGCCAAGGAACACTGTGCCAGATGTCCAGGGGTATATGTTCAAATTTTAAACAGACTAACTAGTTTCCTTCTGTCCCACAAACGGAGATGAAATGTGTTATCCTGAGAAGGCTGGCATTCCGCAGCTGTCTGACTACAAAAGAAGTGGGGAGCACAAGAAGTCAATGGTCGTGGGGGGGTGGGAATGTTGCTGAATTGGTATACATGAAGGGAGAAGAAAATATGTGGCTCCTTCAGATCCACTATGAAAAACAACTCAAGAATATGTCCTACAGTTGGGGAGAGGGGTGGTGAAAATCATGTAGCAAAAGCATTAGTCTTAAAATCACAATGCTCCCTTTTCCCCGGACCTATACAACAGCTTCCCAGCTTGGCATATTATCTTCAAACTCTTTGCTGAGGCCAAATTCCTGACCCCCTTGAGGTAAGAGGATGAGGGACATAGGATACTGAATGACTTGGTTTCTACTCTCCCATAGAATGAGGGGAGGTGGGCTTTCAGGGTCCCAATCTTCAATTACTTAGTGCTTGGCAAGGCTATTCCATCCTATTCCAGCTGTGCATATCTTTCGATCCTTATTTCCCACTAGTTCTCTTGGCAAATCATGAAATCCTGAACAAATGGGGTTTTCACACCTCCACGCCCTAGAACATGCAATGTTCACATCCTCCAAACTCTCTGGTTTTCCAACTTCTATTCAGTCTACAAAATTTAGTCCCTTTTCTATCTCCTCCCAGAAATCTCTTCTGAATATGCCCACTCTTCTATTTAACCCAGAGCACCTACTCTTTGTACCACTGACTGAACAGTTATTCACCAAAAGATGTCTCCTCTATTATATTCTTATTTCATTTAAGTTGTAAACTTCTTTCTGGAAGGACTAGATGTGTGACTGGTGAACATGTGTGCATGTGCTATTATATAGTTCCTAGTCAACAGTATTTATGTACCTAGCAACATAATTGTCACAGTCTTCAATAGCTTTTAAACTCGTGATAAGTTATCACCACAGCCATGGACCCATTATGAGCAATCAGGAACCAAGGGAAGAGTTTAAGGTCCTGCCTCGGTTATTGGGACAAACCTCTGAGGACCTTGTTCCTAAAGAATACAGACACTTGAAGGACACTGAAGTCTCTCCACACTTTGTAATCCTACTTCCCCTATTAGAGTCCAAAGCACATGGCTCCAAACCACTAAACCTATCCTAACCTCAGGAGATTTCACAGATGACAAGTACTAGGCTTGTAAAGATGAGAGCCTTTAGTAGCAGGGAAGGGCAAGACTTCGGGCTGCATTACATTGTCAGTGAGGTGACCTCACCTTGCTTCACCTGGACTCTAAGAGGGGCTCCTACTTAGTTCTTCGCAGAGCTGGCCAGGCTCTCCTAAACCCAGCTCTCACAGGCACTAGCACCCTGAACTGACCCTGGCTCTAAGCTTGGCCCACATTTGAATTCTCTTTCCCACAGCCCAGTCCAACCCCAATCCTTTAGGTAGTAGGCAAAGAGCTGGTGTTTAGAACTCACAAAGGAAGCTACAGACCTGCTTATAAAAAGCTTTCAAAAGATGCACACCGTCAAGAAATCACTCTGTCCAGTACAGATCATAATGGAATTTTAATAAGTAAAAACCAGCAGCTGGTTAATGGACAACTCTAGACTTCATCATCTGCAGAAGGCTAAAAGAGGGCCAATTTCAAAGCAGAGGGCACATTTTGAACTGGGCTAATGCTCTGCTCTTTTACCAAGAGATGCTGGCTGTTGCTCTGCTCTTTTACCAAGAGATGCTGGCTGTAAGTTTTATATGCAACTCTGAAAAATTGCTTATTAAAAATTCTATGTCCTATTTGGCAACAGAACATTGTGGAATTTATAAAACAGAGATTAAACTCAGGCTATATTTAGTCTGCATTTAAACTTCCAGGTTCATGTAATTAGATGCCAGCATTTTTTAAAATTAATCTTTTCATTCCACAAAGTCTGTAGCTGAGTGGGTTGAGGTGTTGTGCTGATACTCAAGCCTATAACGTCTGTCCTAGAGAAAGATTCAGTTCTCCCTTCACAGACGGAGACCCAAACTCTAGCTCTCCACAACCTCTATCTTCCTCACCACCGCAGAAGAGGCTGACAGAGAATGAATGGCTCATTCCAGCCGTCAAGTGCCAACAGCAGCAAAGCGCAGGGCAAGCAGAAGGGCAATGCTTAAAACCTGGAGATGCAACGGGGTTCTGTTCCGCCACTTAGCTAGCCATCTCTGCAACCTTGAGCTTGTCAGTTAAGCCTGCTCAGCTTAAGTGTGTACACTGACCATATGATGGCAGCACTGAGACCTTTGGGTATGAGCTGCTGGGAAGATCAGATGAGACAATGTACCTGTGAGGAGTCTGGAGATGTCAACACTCCATAGGATTGGGAGGAGGCATACTTACGAATAATGAGTCAGCAGCACCACACGTGCATTCAAAAAAAAAAAAAAAGCCATTATCATAATGATCAGATGCCATTCCTGTATCTTCCATAAGGATCTGAAGGCACCAAACCTCCGGACTGCTTGCTCAGAGATCATTCTTTACTTAAAACCGTTAGCCTTAAATAAGCCACCATCAGACCCAAGCTGCTTAGCGCTCAGGGGTCTAAGCTATGGATTCAATACTCACCCATGCAGACCTGTTGGTTAGGCTTAGCCCAGATGAAGCTAGCTATTCTCCAAACATCTGATATTGGCTAAGGAGAGGCCGGTAGAAGGTATATGGATGGGTCAGGGTACAGTAGCCCCAGCCACAACTTGGTCCATCACCAACAACTCACTTACAAATCACTGCTGGCCTTCCACTCAGGTTCCCCTTATTTAGGAAATACAAAAGCCACCTGGCCAAATTCTTTCCTTATAATGGGTGACTACTGGGTGGGCAGGGCCTCAAGAATGTGCTTTTACAGGTTTACTCATTTAACCAATTTGGAGCAGCCTGATAATACTCCAGAAGGTTCCATTCTCAGTAACACATGAGTCTTTGCAGTGTTACAATTCTCACACTACAGACTGGAACTAAAAAACAAACAAACAACTTTTTAACATGTAATACTTATAAAGTAACTTCTAGTCACATGTGGCAGAAGTAAAGGCCCAGGCAGAGGTGACCACAGACAGGAGTACACACTCCTTCCCTCCCTGGGGTTCCAACCTTCTCTGGCTTAGGAGCACATTGAAGCCTCGGCTCTGGGGCCCGTGTCTATTTTGAGGTATAAATAAACACAATATGAAACAGATTCTTTGGAGATTTGAGCAGAGGAGACAGAGCGGGAGTTTATACTCTTTAGTGCCATGGAGCTGAGTCTAATCGCTAATAAAAAGGTCCTTGAGCCTCAGTTTAATAACCACCAAGATTTCCTGGCTGCTTGCCTGTCTCCCCACCTTCCTCCCAAGAGGATGCTAAAAGCATCTATAAGCTTCTCTAGGCCAGATGAAAAGGAGGGGTGTACGGAATATCAGATGAGAAGGGGCAAAACCAGCTGTCTGCCTGTAGGTCTATATGATTCCCCATCTCACAGTCAGAGGGAAAGGGTTAAGGGGAAAGACACCATCCTCGGCTGCTCCTAACACATTTCCCAACCTTTGCTTCATCGGCAGATCCCAAGACCCAGATCGAAATTACGACAGTCCTGGGCACACAACTCCTCTCATAAGCAACTGTACTATTTCATATGCTTCCTTTTGTTCTCTGCCTCTCACCCACATCCTATCCAGTGCCACCCTGCTGGTCTAACCTTCTAACTCATTTATCATGACTGCTAGGGTAATGTTCCCTATAAAATGAACTTGTACAACTCAAAAAGTTGTTGCGTTGGTACAATGCCTTGAGGGTCTCTAGAACAAAGTACTCTGAAGACAAGTGCAATAAAGAAAGACCTAACTGATAGCTGAGGCATTTCATTCTCCATCTGGGTTTATGGTGTAATGATTTTGAGACAGCTGTGTTAGGGCCCCGCAGAGGCAGGGCCCATGGCCCTGATAGGTATATAGTCAGTGTTCCCACAGGAACACAGAATCTCACGCAGGAAGTCCAGCTGGTTGGTCATTCAGGCCAAAACAAAAATTAACAGCTAAAGAAAGAAATATGAAACTTCTGTGTCCTCAGAAACCATCAGTCTGACATGGTCAGTCCTTATCCTCAGAGGGTTCTACCGACAACAGAGTCCCATGGCAGTATGTCCTAAATTAAAACCTATCTACTTGCCTTTTACAAAGTCATTCTCCAACTGGCTCCCTCTTATGCCACCAACTCCATCTTCTGAGTCTCCGAAATAAGTTTTCTACTCTAATCAGTGAACTGCATTCTTACACAAGTCTGGGCCCTATAATCATGCCTCACCATGCCGCCTACCACAGAAGACCCCTGCCATCGCTGCCACCATCTGATTTTTCAAAATGGGTTCAACATTCACTTCAGGGAAAATTTCCCCTTCCGATCTCACAGAATGTTGGTGGCCCTTTGAGTTTTCCTCTTTTTAGAATTCATGTATTTGCTGTGGCCTAATTTCCTCAGACTTGTCACTGTACTACTCTCTAGCATTTGAGTGACTGCATCAGGTTCACAGGCATGTACGATTCCCCACCTCAAAACCAAGACATGGAACAGGGAGATGTACATTCCCCTTTTTATTTCCTCTAGAGTCTATCTTAGCCTCTGAATTCAGGGGGTGTTCAGTAAATCCTGATCAACTTCCTTCTTTCCCTCATCCTCCTCATTTCCCTGATTCATCTTCCTTCCCTTTTTCTTTGAGTGTCATTCTCTCTTAAAAAAAAAAAAAAAAAAAAAAAAAAGATTCTCCAGCTAGAACATGTGACTTCGTAAGTAAATGTCATCATTCATATCTGCCACCACATTGTCCTGTAAGGTGCTGTGGGTTTTGCAGAGTAACATTCACAAACTCAGACTAAATCACAGACACCAAGAGGGGGTGTCCTGAGCCAGGGTGCAGCTGGCAGGGCCGAGAGGTGGAACACGTGCTAACTCCAACTTCCACAGGAAACTGCCAGAGCTACTCAAAAGGGAGAGTTAACCAAAAAGCAAAACTTCAGTGCTAAATGGTTTTTTTAAAGATTTATTTATTTATTTTAGAGTACAGGGCAGAGGGAGAGAGAGAGACTCAAGCCGACTCTGTGCTGACTATGGAGGTCAATGCCAGGCTCGATCTCACAGCCTTGAACCAAAACCAAGAGTTGGACACGTAACCAACTGAGCCACCCAGGTGCCCCAATGTGTTAAATTATTTTTTAGAATTGAAGCACCTAAGTTGGGAGATTTAAGATTTATGATGTTGACTTTAAAAGCTTCAAATAAATCATGGACATGCCCATCAGTGTTACATATCTATGAGGGGAGGGTGTTCTTGAGGTCCACGGGAATGTGGCTTTAACCCTTCAACTTTTGAACAATATCTCTTCCTCTGTCATGAATGTTACTTCAAAGTCCAGTGGGTGTTTTGGCTATAAGAGAAGTACTGAGGAGAAAGGTCAAGACCATTGCTGGACACGGATTAATGAATGAACACAAACACACACACACCACATACACACACCACCTTAGAGCATACAGAAGTGTGGAGTTAGGATAGGTGAGTCACAGTCATGGACTTCAGAATGCTGGTTCCTTCTCTGGGCCTTGGTTCACAACTAAGAAGAGATCAAGGGCTAAGATCAAGGGAGAACTAGACATCTCTATAGCTTGGAACATGAATGTTCTAGAATGATCATTCACAATGGCATGCTATTTTGTTTTTGGTCTCTGCTAAAACAGAGACAATCTGTCTTTAATGGATTTCCAAGACACGGAGTGCCTGAATTATGAGCTTATGCTTCTGAGTTCCCCATTTCTCCACCTCCCTGCTGCCATAAAGCTAACTCCTGAATTAATATGAAATGCGTGAGGAAAGGGTTATCTGAAGGAAGCCTGCAGAGAATCCCGACTCAAGGTGATGAATCGTTTCCTGGTAGCATCTTCCATCCATGAATTTATCTGCTTTGCCAATTCAGACATTTATATTCTGGACCTTCTTAAAGAGTAACAGCCCATTGGTACTGAAATGCTCATCTGGGGTGGCCATAGGTGGGGTTCAATGCCCAGAAAGGGAGCAAAGTGGGAGAAAAAAATGCCAGCAGATATGAAACAGGCACCATTTAAAAATAATGCCATTCAAGACTGTTTTCAGGAAGAAGAAAAATAAAGGTCTCAGGCGCCAAAGTGATTTTCAGAAAATAATCAAAGCAAAATGGCTGCTGGTAGTAATAATGAGGTTACTCCTCTCTGGACTGAAGTCAGCATTCTGACAAATCATCTCTGACAGAACTGTTTCCACTGTCTCTCATTTATCATAATTATGATCCATAATCCCTATCAGGCATGATACCTCTTAAGGCTGGGCTCTGGAAGGAAAAACTGATAATGCTTGTGTTTGGGCACAAATGGCAATAAATCTGCAACGGCATCCAACACAACCATGCTAGCGCAACATTTACAGAAACAAAGCAAGAACATCATCTCGTGCCCGGAAAACAATGCCCCAATAAGCATTTCCCCTTAATGCAGTGAGAGACGGCCCAGATGACACTGCTTATTCGAAAGATACCATGGTAATTGAATGAACCCTTGAGTGCACATTAGAGATTAATATTTTAAGAGCTGACATTTTACAGAGACAGTTTAAGAATGGCATTCAATGTGTGTCACAAAAGGCAGAGTCTTCTGTAGATTAAAAATGCCCCCATTCATGCAGTAAAATCATAAGAAATCCACAGATGTCAGACGTGGAACTGGATATGAACACGGTAATCTGTTGGAAAGCATCCTGTCTCAAGGGTTGGGGAAAGAAATGGACAATAAAAATGGTATTTTACTTGCTCCCTGAGATCTTCTCAAGTGTGGTCAAGATGAGGAAGGAAGTTTTATGGGCCAGAGGGTCCTGGCTTGACTTTTACCTTACTCCTGACAAAGGTGGGCAGAGAGAAGGCGGAGTAATCAAGTGGTCCCCAGCTACAAGTGGCTAATGTGACTGCAGAGACAAATGAGGTCTTGAGTCTGGAGAAGCAGAAAGGCAGCCGGGGTTCAAATGAAAGAAGTGCTGTTCCCAGATCTTCCCTCCCACATTGCAGTCCTGCCATCCAAGACTATGGCCAGTGAAACTGCAGACAAGGGCAGTTCCCAAGAGGAGATATTTCATGGGGGCCAAAGAACAACAGCATCCATCCCCTCAGACCTCCTACCTGCCTGTGGCGTCTCATCTGCCCAGGCTAAATCCACTAACACAAATCTAAGGCCCAGTAACCACTGCAGCAGGCCTGGGCTTCCAACACCATCACTCTCCCTGGTGAGAAAGGAAGAGGCGTGGAAGAAATGTGATCAAACTGGGTCATGTGTCCAAATACAGAGTGTAGGGCAGAAAGTAGCTGACTGAGTTTACTATCTCCACCTAGGTGGCATTGATGAAGATATTTATTTTGAGAGTTCAACTGACACATCCTTTTTCCATTCCATGATCAAGACTAGGAGAGGGGAACCTACTTCCAGAACATTCCCTCTTCTCCTAGAAGGAGTTTCTGGAAACTCGCAGGAGAGAGGGGTGGCTGTCCATACTGTAGAGCATGGAGGTGCTAAGATGCAGCCATGGGCTTTAAACACCAGCTCCTCTTATGGAGCCAGGAGCCAAGACAAGAACCATGCGGGGGATGCTAGAATGGGCTAGCGGTAGGGGGCAACAAATCTATTCTTGAGTTCAACTGCGGGATTAGTACTCCATGCCCATCTGGTTGTCCTCATGTCTGCCACTTTCTTTCTGCATCAGAGTCATGACAAGACCTCTAAGGCTTCAGGCTGGACTGGATGGCTCTGCCTTAATGACCTCCACTGGGAGTCTCAGTACTTGATTCTCAGTCCCATCAGTTCTCCGTGTTCCAGCTCTTCAGTGAGGAGTTTGCTGGAGTGATGGAAATCTCAACACCACACTGGATGTCAAGGGGGACTCTCAACTCACATTAGCTAAATAGTTTCCCCAGCCTGAGGCCCCTTCTGCTTCTCCTGCCATCATCCAACCCTGGCTGGGGAGTCTGTGGCTTCTTCTCATCCTCATACCAGCAGCTGCACATGTGGCTGCCTCTGGCACAGCTGCAGAACCCTCAGTGTTCTCCCCAGCAACTCCTGAGCTCTCTAGGAAACTCTCAGTCCCTGAGACCACACTGCAGTGTCATGTGCCGAACACCACTCTTGGTGGGAGCTTGCATCAGGGTCTCTGCTGAGCCCCATGGGGCCATGTAGCTATTTGAAGGACCCTCGTCCAAAGTCCCCTTGGGAATGAGATACCTCACAGCACAAACCTACAAAGAACTGAGCTGCCCCCCAGAGCTCTGGGTGAGCTCAGACATTTCCCAGGGCAGCACACAGTGCTCAAGGTAAAACGTCACCCTAATGGGGAATGAATCTTGAACCACTGGAAAAAAAATTTTAGTAACAATAAAAAAAAAAAAAGTCACCCTAATTAAGGTCACAGGTTTCCAGAAAAGAAGCATTCTAATGGGGACTCTGAGCTGCACCTGTGTAACTTGGTATAGTTTAACTGCTCCCAAATCATGCATGTGTGTATTTGTGCTTGTGAAAGGAATGTGACTATTAAAAATATTCTGAGTACCAACTATGGGCTAGGCCCTGTGACAGACCCTGAAATCGCGGAGGTGAAGAGCGCCGTCCTGGGCCTGCCGGGCCTAGAGAGACTGAGTTAGACATCCAGAGGTACGGTTAGAAACTACAAATAAAAGCACAAAATAAATAAACAAACACAACCCAGAGATTTAAATGACACGCACTGGGGACGTGCAGGGGAAGAAGGGGTTGATTCTGCAAGGGAGGATTCACAGAGAAGCCCACATCTGAGGTGGAGTAGGAAGGGATACCCAGAGAAGGCTCTGTTTTGTCTTTACTGACCAGCTGACCCAATCCCATTTAACGCTCATACTACTGACGAACTCTTACCAAAACCAACATCAGAGGAGAACGGTCTTCATTGTCTGCTCAAATCTTCAAGGAAAAATGCTTGGAAGTTGATGGGGTTTTTTTAATGTAATCTTACATTTCACTTTGGGAAATCAAAATGGCAAGCTACAAAGGGACATGTGGACACATGAGACACAAAATGAAATGACGCTTTCTTAACAAATTCCCTGGGAGTCAAGGGCACCTAGACATCGCACCTGGCTAGATGTTAATGATGCTGCAGCCTGGCTCAGCAGGCAGGGCCCTGGGTACGTGCCGGGCTCTGCCTCCACTTCCATCGCCCTGAACAGCTGTGACCCAGGCAGGGCCAGAGAGCCTCCACCTTGGAAATGAATTTAAAATCCATGTCCAGCTTACCTCGTAGGATCGCATATGAAGATCAAATAAAGGGATGGAAAGGAACTGAAAATTCATGTAAAAAATGATTATTCTACTAACAGTACATAGAAAGTAGTATACTACGGATACTATTATCTATAATGATCAGGGAAAGAATTTCTACCGAGTTAAATATTTTGTTTAATAAAGAGGAGAGAGGAAAACCAGACTACTTAGCCTAAGCCAGGCACTGTGCTAACATTTTATAGGTGTTAATTCAATTTTCAAAACTACCCTAGGAATCCCCCCACCCCGAACTTCTATTTACAGATAAGAAAAATGAAGCTAAGACAGATTATTTACCTCCCCAATCAAAGAGCAAACAGGGGGCGCCTGGGTGGCTCAGTCGTTAGAGCATCTGCCTTGGGCTTAGGTCATGATCCTAGAGTCCCAGGATCGAGCCCCGCATTGGGCTCCCTGTGCGGTGGGAAGCCTGCTTCTCCCTCTCTCACTCCCCCTACTTGTGTTCCCTCTCTGGCTGTGTTTCTCTCTGTCAAATAAATAAATAAGATCTTTAAAAAAAAAAAAAAAAAAAGAGCAGAAGAGCAGGCAGACCATGCTGCATCAGAGAGCATAGCCTGGACCAACCAATGAAAATTACAAGGAAGTTTTTTTCTTCAGTCTTAGCTGTCTAAAGGTAAAAAAGGCTACAAAGCTAATGGTTGTGGGGAGATTAAGAGATTCAGGTCTGATTCCAAAATGCATGCCTTTTCACTAAATCAAGTGGTTTCCCCAAGATAATTATGGATGTTAGGCATAGATAACTTATATGTTTAATATTTTAAAAACAGTTAATATTTAATATTTTTTAGCTTTTAAAAATATCTATTGAGTCCCTAGTAGGTGTCACTCACTCACCATGCGTGGTGCTTTGTACGCTATTTCACTTGATTTAGATGGTATTTTAGCATTTTTAGTGCTTCACAGTCATTTTGTGAACCTAAATTTTGTTGTAGCAGCAAAGCCTAACAGTTCTAGATTAAGGTGCCCCAACCCACTACGAGATGACAAAAAATCCAGTGCATTCCCACTCAAGTAAAACATGTGGAAGCCTATTATATCACTCAAAGTTCAGAGACAAGAAGGAGGAACGTTGGAGGCCACCTTGTGTGTAGATCCTCTGCACTGTCCCCACAACCAGAAGTCACCCAGCCAAAGCCTCAGCACTCGCAGTGGCCAAGAGTTCTCCATTTCTTGAAAAAGTATTTTTCACCTTTTGTTTTTTCAAAGACAACTTAGATTGAAGAGACAATGCTTCTCTGTACTTTTTACCAATTAATCCTTGTTCGCCTTTCTGAAGAAACATGGAACAAATGTAGCAGGTCTTCAACCAGCTAGCAGCCTGTCAAATATCTGATGAAAGTCCTCATCTCACTCCAAAGGCTTAAATGTGTAGGGGACATACCCTCAGTTTCTTTATCCATTCTTGTATATCTGGTTCCAAATCTCCTATCATAGTACCCCCTCTTCTAGATATTTCCTCATCTGTTTGGGTTCCTCTGGGATTTTGGTAATTAAAATAGACTAAACATTTAAGGAATGACATAAATAGGGCACCAGGGTGGCTTAGTTAAGTGTCTGTCTTTGGCTCAGGTCATGATCTCAGGGTCCTAGGACTGAGCCCCACATTGGGCTCCCTGCTCAGCGGGGAGTCTGCTTCTCTCTCTGCCTCTGCGCGCATACTCTCTCTCTCAAATAAATAAACAAACAAACAAACAAACAAACAAATAAATAAATGACTTTTTAAAAGACTAAAAAAACGAATGACATGAATAATGAAGAACAAGCTAGGAATACCAATTCTTCTTCTAACCATATAGTTGTGTAAATGACAAACATCTTCTAAGCCTCCACTATGTGCCAGATATTATGCTAAGTACTGGAGACCCATGGGAATGTCCCATGTAAGGCTGCCCTCACAGAGCTTACACTTAACCTATTACACTGACAAAACCCGTGGGGACATTTATTTAGGGGGCAGCTTATTAGATAATACCAAAACTTGCACCTACTGATTTTCTGAGAAAGTCAAGGCCATCCTGTAAGAGTGTCTTCATCTTCTTTCCTAACCACATACATCTTTATCTCCACTGGCACCTACCCACTCATTCATCTGTGTTCCCATAGAGGAACGGATGGCTTTCCCATGACAAAACGAACTCTATTCTTTGGTTCTCTCCTCTTCAGCCTCCTGCGGGACCATGCTCCATCAGTTATCTCTCTCTTGTCCTGCATCCTCTTCCAGTTTATCTTAACTGGTTCTCTCCTTAGCATAAAGACATATTCCAGCCCCTCCATTTTATAAACACCTTTCTTCCATCCCACAACTTCTACCTCATTAGCTTCTATCCCAACTTCTTTTCTTCATGGCCAAGTCCTTCCAGATCCTTGAAAGAACAGTCCATGCCCAGCAACTAAGTCCTCCCCTCCTACCCACATTCCCTACCCTGTTGTGGTCTGGCTCCTGTTCCTCCCAGTTCCATTTAAATAACTCAAGGTCATTAATGTCCTCTAGATTGTCAAAGTCAATGGATATATTTACATCATTCTCTTACATGAAGATATCTATCACATTTGGTACTGACTATACCTTCAATGTCTTACCATTATAATACTACTTAAATTCATTATAGAAATTTTAGGAATAGATATATTAAAAACTCCAAAAATAACAACTACCAATGACCTTTTTAAAAAATATCCTTTGTGCATTTTTCTATAAATACACATAGATACAGACTTCTCATAAGAATAGGATCTCTGTCTCTACAGTTTTTCTTCCCTTGGCTCCAGTGAAACCACTCTCTTCCTTTTCCTTTTACCTCTAGAGCCATCATTTCCCAGTTTCCATCCTCTTCTCATCCTCTGTCTAGTTCTAAAAACATAAGCAACTTCTCAGGCCTCTCTCCCCGGACCTTTCTGTGTTCACACCAGGAATCTCCATCAGCTTGTTAACAAAGCAATTACTGGAGTGTGGTTCATCGACCACATTAGCCAGCAAGTCAGCCACATACAGAATAGGTACAGTGATACTAGTATACACAAGGTGCTCAAGGCATGTCTGCTGCATTAATCAGAAAACAAGACGAAGGGGAAGAAGAAGAAGAGCTCCAGCGAGGGGTACTGCTAGGGAAGTGACTGCAGATGTGAAGACCAATATGAGGGCAAGGAAGAAAGGATGAAGGAAAAATGACAGAGAAGCATCAAAACAAAACTCCCTCCTTCACAGGTTTGCTGAGGGCTAGACGTTTCATGCAGTCACTGAAAAGCACTACCGAATGGGCACGGAGGAGCCTCTCACTACCCCCTCACAAATCAGCCTGCGATAATCACGGTGCATGGGAACCCTTGTGAGATGAGCCAGCAGCAGCCCTCCCTGGATTTCACTCCACTGCAGAGTTGGAGAACCCTTCCCACCGTACTTCCCACCCACCACATCATACACTGCCTTCCACTCTCCCCACCCCAATATCGCCTTTCAGTCCCTTCCCAGATTAACATCATTAATCTGCCAAACCCAAAAGACCACCCTGACCTCTAACACAATCTTTTCTGCTATTCTTAAAATCTTACAGTTTTTATAACTCTTCAAGTTTTCAATTGCTCTATTTTCTTGACTCTATGGGAATGCCATAGGGGCTGAGACCTAGTTTGTTACTTGAATCCATACCCCCACATGCCCAATACACTTCTGTATTCCTCCAGGTGCTTGCCACAGGCAGAACCTCCTGATCCAGGGCACTAAGATAAGGACAGGCGTTAGAGCCCTATGGCTATAATAGAGCCTGGGCTCCCCCAAGGGCTCTGATCCCTCCTTCACTTACTAGTTGTGAGGCTGTGGCAGACAGTTTCTGCTCTCTGAGCCTCGGGTCCTTAATTGGTAGAGTATAAAATCCATTGAGATATAAAGATTAACTGAGATATTGAAGGGAAAGAGCTAAGAACAATGCTTGGCATGCAGCAAACACTTAATAGACATCAGATGTCAGCTGTGACAAAGGCAACAGATTTAGAAGCCGTCACATAAAGAGACAGCAAGGGCTCCTGCTCTTCCAGCAAAGCATTAATGTTCTCACATCCACAGCAACTTCAAATGCCTCACCTACCCCCACCTCCCTGCCCCTTGATAGTGGGATTAAAAAGAACTCTACAAAGCACTCTTTTCTTCAGAGGTATCACATTCCTTAATAAACTGGGTGAGTGGGAGGTCCCAATGTCAACAATTCAGATAAGAAAAATACACATTATTAAGTATCTTCTCTAATTCATGTTTATATGATTTGTACAACTAACATATTTTACACTAAAGAGTGTTCCAGAAATATCAGTAAATTCCTGATCTTCTAAGTGTTCAAGAGCTACCTAAAATTGAACTGGCTTATTGCACAGTATTTGTGAATTGTAATCCTGTAATTAAGGCTTCATTAGTCCCTGTGATGCCAGTGTTCTGTAGCGGTTGATATAACATGATGAAATTTATGTCATATTCCTTGAATCTCTATCATTTTCAGTCATTCATTTACTATTCCAATACCTACTATGGGCATCCACTATACACCATGCATTGGTCTAAGTGCTGGGGATTCACGCACTTCAGTGATGTCTCTCTGAAAACTTCATGTCACTGGGCAGCTCTTGTTTCACCATATCCAAATGAACCTTTATTAAGGATTTTATTAAGTGGCTCATACTCATCATGTATTGTACTGGTAAGGATGAGGAATATGAAGATATTAGAGATACAAATACCTACTCTCTGTAAGTTTATAATCTGGTGGGCAGACAAAACAAATACTGAAAAAGACAGCAGTGTAGACAGTGTAAGTAGCACCAAAATGGATCTGAATTAACATTTATCCAGTACCTTCTATATGCAGCCACTTGGTTGGGCACCTGCCATATTTAAGCGTAGTACGTAAGTTAAAAATTCCCAATTTTCCAGATGAGAAAAGTGACTTTTAGACTCAGATCTATCTCTGAAACTGGCACCTTGTCACCAAATCATGCCAACTCTTACCTCAACGTCTTCACCTAGACTTATTTATGCATTTATACTGATTTATACAAAATATATGCAATGAGGTACAGAATGGTTAAGTGCCTTGCTCATATTTTAAAATTATGAACAGGTTTACTTTTTTAAGAGTACTTAGTCTTCTGTGGATAGAACTAGAGGGCTTTATGCTAAGCAAAATAAGTCAATCAGAGAAAAACAATTATCATATGATCTCACTGATATGAGGAATTTGAGAAACAACACAGAGGATCATAGGGGGAAGAGAGGGAGAAATGAAACAAGACGAAACCAGAGAGAGAGACAAACCATAAGAGACGCCTGGTCTTAAGAAACAAACTGAGGGTTGCTGGAGTGGAGGGGGGTGGGAGGGATGGGGTGGCTGGGCGATGGACATGGAGGAGGGTACGTGTTATGGTCAGCGCTGTGAATTGTGTAAGATTGACAAATCACAGACGTGTACCCCTGAAACAAATAATACATCATATGTTAATAATAAAAAAGACTTCTTAGTCTTCAAGTCCTACAAACTCCATGATTAAACCAAAAGCCCCTCTATCTAACCCCCAAAAGTAGCCCACAGTCTTGCCTGGAGGCCATTTAAAAAGGTCAAGAAGAGCATAGGTCAGGAAGGAACTGACCAGGTCCCACAGGGCTCAGTCTAAACCTCAGCTACAGACTGGAATGGGGCAAAGGATTCTATCTTTAAACAAGGAAAGAAGGTGACCACTATCACCTCACATCTCAGCTCTTTCTCTGAGAAAAGGTATACAAGAGAACCCTGAAGATGACCTGGTCCTCAGCAACCACTAACTTCTGCAATGGATGGGATTGTGTCTCTCCCTGATTAATCCACTGAATCCTAACCAGCCATGTGATGACATTAGGAGGTGGGGCCTTTGGGATGTAAGTAGGTCCTGAGGGTGGAGCCCTTGTGAATGAGATTAGTGCCCTTGTGAAAGAAACTCCCAAGAGCCCTTTAGCTTCTTCCACCATGTGAGGATACAACGAGAAGTCAGCAGTCTGCAAACAGAAGAGAATTTTCACCAGAACCTGACCATGCTAAAACCTTGACTTCCAGCCTCCAGAACTGTGAGAAATAAATTTTTGTTGTTTATAATCCATTCAGTCTATTACATCCTGTAATAGCAGCCCAAATGCACTAAGACACCTCAAGGTTTGGCATTTCTTTTTTTTTAAGATGTATTTATTTATTTATTTGAGAGAGAGAGAGAGAGAGAGAGAGCAGAGGGAAGGGCAGAGGGAGGGGCAGAGGGAGAGGGAGAGAGAAACTCTAGTTGATTCCACTGTGGAGCACAGGGCCTGATGCAAGGCCTGGATGTGGGGCTCCATCTCACAACCCTGAGATCACAACCTGAGCCAAAATGCAGAGTCAGATGTTTAACTACCCAGGAGCCCCAAGGTTTTGCATTTCTTAATCTGCAAAGCCTTCAAAGTAAAAAAAAAAAAAAAAAAAGAAAGGAGAAAGCAGATCCACCATGCTCTCCTCTGCTCATCTTGACTGATGATGTTGCTACTGCCCCCTTTTCAGTGGCTCTTTCCAACCTGCAGTTAAGTGCTCTGCACCACAAGCATGGCTCAGAATAATCCGATTTTTAAAAAGGTTTTATTTATTTATTTGAGAGAGAGAGAGAACAAGCAGGGGGAACAGCAGAGGGAGAGGAAGAAGGGATCATGACCTGATGTTGGGACCTCCTGGCGCCCGCTAGTTTGCGGCCATTAGTGGAAGTCGGCTGGGGTGGCCTCTTGGGCTTCTCGGAATACTTCCGCGTTCTTGACCTAGCTGAATCTTCCCGCCCTGGGCTCTTAGCCCGCTGGCAGACTGGCGAACTTAGCCCCACCCAGCAGTCCTGCCTGAAATCTGCCTAAGGCCTTAGTGATAGCCACTAATGAGCTCCTATTGGCCCCTGCTACTTCTTTTACTCCCTCCTTCCTCTCTATATAACTGTGTCTCTGATACAATAAAGCTGAGATTTCTGCGCCTTCACGACTGACTCAACTCCCGACTTGGTGTGGTTTCTTTCCTGGTTTCAGGGGGGGTGGCCGGGCCGACGACACTTACCATCTCCCTCAGCCTCCGGAGGATGACAGGCTGGTCCAGTTATCCCTCCCCTGCACCAGTGTTGCGGAGAGAGCAACAACCTGAGCCAAAGGCAGATGCTTAACCAAGCCACCCATGCATCCCCAGAGTAAACCAATTTTGAGAAAACCAGCAAAGCATGAGAGAGAGAAGACACACACATTCCCACTTTTTTTCCTTAATTAAAAAAACAACCTGGAGGAATTCATATATGCTCTATCCTATTCTTTTTTTCCTTTCTCTTTTATTCTAAAAGAGGATAAGCAAAATAATAATAATAAGAATAATAAAAATAATAATAAAAGACCACTTTTGGAAACTAAACACCAGCTCAAAGGCAGGGCCCTGGTCCTTAGATGGTACAGGAGAGTAAATGGAGATCCGAGAGCCTCGGTACTGAGGCTTTCCACATGATTCTAGGATTTCATGGGAAAGGAAAGCCCAGGGAAATATTGCAGACCAGTAGAGCTAACAAGAGATCAAACCAGAAGACCCAAATAGAGGACTATAGACTAAAAAGCCTGCAGGGTCTTCTGATGCCATAGTGCACCGAAGCCTTCAACAGGCCAGATGACCACCAGAGAGGGCTACACTCCAGTTATTTCAGACTGATCAGGTTCTCGGCCTCATTAGAAATGTTTCTGGGTGGAAATGCCATAACTCCCCAGATAATGTGTTATGGAGTTTGGCATACATTTTTTCACTAATGTCACACACACAGAAGTACCTTTATTTTCCCGGGTAGCCCAGTGACTGGATGGCCCAGTCATGGCAGAGCGGCCCGCACAGCATCACCATCAGATTAGATCCTGGCCAGGCACATGCACACCTCAGCGGATCTCCATCTACAACGGGCAGTCCCCGGGACACCCGGCGGAAAGACAGGGCCATTTCGGTGGATGGCAGCATTGCACAGTGCAAAGGTGGAGGTTTCAGAGCCAGACAGGCCTGGGTCCAAATCCTAGCTCCACTGCTTAAATCATCAGCATGACTATCCAGAGGGAGCTAAAGTCTGTGCTGAATAATATATAATTAATGGAATTAAAAATTATATCTATTACTAAAACCTCCTTCACCCTAACCTCTACTGACAAACCTCCTTCTAGCACTTAGAATCTATTCCCATGATTCAACAGGTGTTTCTGGGCACCTAATATGGGCCAGGCAGAGATAAAATTATTTATTTTCAGTTGTAAACAGTATAGACAAGGTCTCTGCTCTCACAGAGCATTCTATGGGAGGAGAATTAAACAAGTAAACAAATGAATAAGTTATAAACTTTTGTTAATCATTTCTGTGAAGAAATAAAGCAAGATAAAGGGCTAGAGTCAGCGCACATAATTTAGAATCCCAAAATAGATGGCATCATGTTACTCATCACTTGTTTCTGTATGTTAATCTATATCCTGAGCTAGGAGATAAAACTCTTGGGCACACAAACCAAGCCTTGTAAGTCTTTTATTCCCACAACATCCATTATAGTGCCAAGTACACAGCAAATGCTCAGCAAATTCCCATCAACTGAGTTAAGAACGAACTGACTAAAGAATATTCTGCAAGTCAGACATCATCTAATCCCACGAACTACTATGTGACATCATCACAAAATAGAAACTTTGGAAATGCAGTTTCCTGACTACTTCCAGACCAAGACTTCTTCTTCTTTCTTTTTTTTTTTTTAAGATTTTATTTATTTGACAGAGAGAAACACAGCCAGAGAGGGAATACAAGCAGGGGGAGTGAGAGAGGGAGAAGCAGGCTTCCCGCCGAGCAGGGAGCCCGGATGCGGGACTCGATCCCTGGTCTCTGGGATCATGACCTGAGCCGACAGCAGTCGCCCAACCAACTGAGCCACCCAGGCGCCCCAGACCAAGACTTCTTATATACTCATCCTTGGAACAACCTTGACCCCAAGAAAGTCCTAATCCTTCCATTTCAATTTCTTTGGGCACCTTGCCCAACGATGCCCCATCAGACCACATACCAGCCATCTGACCCCCATCTATGGATACTTGGTCACAAGAATAACTGACAAAATTCTAAGTGGATTAACAGCTTCTTTCCTCTAGAGCTATTTTGAAGGAAAAGGCAGAGATTGTTGACCCATTTGAAAATGAAAGTATTTTCCTTCCTCACTTTTCTAAAACTTGCAGGCCCTTTCAACCAGAAACTCTCAAAACTGATCAGTAAAGCAGCAGAAGGAAGAAGTTACCAAATCCATTTCTGAACACTGGAAAGTTAATTTTTCCTTTCCTGTCCCTTCTCCCTAGCAGTTCTCCCACTAGAATCCCTCAACACCACAAAGCACTCAAGCCAACAAAAACAGATATCTAAGACCCAAAGACAAGTCCAGGCAGGTGCCAAACATCTGGAGTTCAGGATAACAGCATTCTTGGTTTCCAAGTGCAGTAACAAAAGAAAGAAACACAGCATCAGCCAGGTAGGAGTTATTACCTCCAATTAAAGCTCCCACTATCCTGATTCTTGCTGTAATAGGGACCACTATGCTTTGTAAATAACATTTTATATTCACCTGGCTTTGAATCAACTACCATTTGGTGGATACCTTTCAGTAGAAGGCCCTATGCTAGGTGCTGTAAGAAATTCAAACCTGAGTAAGAAGAAAAATCTTTGCCACCAAGTAACCTCCAAATACAAATACATTTTGTAGAAACAACCATTATTACCACCTAAGCTAAAGAACAGATCCTAGGGATGCAGGTCCACATCAGGTGTACCCATTTGCCCAAGACACATTGAAGGCCAAGTAGTAAGACTGCTCTGGCCCTCTAAAAACGTGTCCAAATGCCCATGTGGACAGTGTCATCCGACCTGCTCCACCCACATACTCCTGGCCACCTAGACTGTCAGCCAATAACCCTGTCCACTCCTTTCATGACAGTAGCCAACAAATAACCGGCCCTGGGTATCAATTACCCAGCAGGAGACATTCATGCAGAAATGTGACTTGGGTTGTGACCTTCAGGCTGAGAAGGTTACAACTTTTCAATGCTGAACCAGGGGTTTATGGAGTTGGGAAGGTGGGGAGAGGAAGTTGACTAGTCTGACATTTATCAGTCATCCGAGGAAACTGACATCTGTGAGGCTATTTACTGTAATAACAAACCAGTCCTTGACATAATAAAGATCTTTCTGTATATTTATCTAGCAATTTACTATCGGTTACAAACATAATACATGTAATTCCTTAAATAAGCTATATGCTCAGAAGTTGGTCACAATAACACATAGACTCTCTCCCTGAGGCCTCATCCATGAATCTCTGGTCCCACTGGCCCTTCTCCATGCTCCTTTAGCCTCTCGGGGGTAAGGACAGAGTATGGACAACAACAATCTATAGGAAGCCTCAGGCATATGTGGATCCCATGCCCCTACAGCCATATGCTACACCCTTCTTCATATACAAGGACAAATGCCTATGTCCTTCAGGAGGTCACTGGCTTTGAGCTGCTCTTCCAGTGGAACTGAATTATGCTAAATCTGATATACTTTCTCAGAACAAGTCATACCCATTTGTGAGTGGCTGGTCAGGTTAAGGGTGAAATCTCTGGTCAACGAATTGTTATTTTGGGCAAATTATATGAGGTTAAATTCCATAATCTTGGTCTCATCAGTACCAGTCTCCAACTCAAAGAGCTAATCAGCAACATCTGCCAAACTACAATCAATCAAATGTGGCAAGAGAGCAGAGCTGTTGGTGTCAGGCTTTAGACTGGTTCTGGGTCTCATACATATGTGTGCATCAGTGAAAGGAAAGGACATGCGGGTGCAGGACAGTGATGCTGCGCTGGCATGATGGCAGCGAGAGCAGCCCCCAACGCCTGGAGAGCAGCACAGAGCAGTGGAGAACACCAAGGGTGTGCCTGCTTTTACATAATCATGCAATTAACAAATGCCTGGGGACGGAACACAGTGAGCGCATCTAGTGACCAGCAAAAGAAACACAGCTCTCACTCCAGTAGAACTGACATTTTAACAAGGGTGGAGTTAAAGTATAGAAGGTTTTGGGTTTTTGCTTCGTTGTTTTAAGAAAACCTGAAAAAAGATACCATTTTAAGAAGAAACTTTCTGTGAAGCCAGGGAACATGAAACAGCCCTGTAGGTGCTGGGACTGACACACAGCCCACCCCACCTCCCAACCCCCCTTCAACTACCACACGGTCTGAGAAAAAGAGGGGACTGGGGAGAAGGGAGAGCAACAAGGGAGCAGAGTAGAACCAACCCTCTGCAGACTACAGTTCTGATCACAAAATATTTCTTCAAAGGAAAACTGTCACTGAAAACAAAATAAGCAAAAAAAATCAAGGGGAAGAAAAGAACAAAGATGGCTGCTCTTATGAAAACAGGGACTCCAAACATCGACATTAATAAGCAAGAAATTCCAATCAATACTAATCAGGCTCAGCTGGCCCACTTTTCCATGCTGAGTTTAATGACACTTCCCAGCCCTTATTGGATTGAGAGTCCACACACATGCATACTAATAAGGTCATCAGTACAGAATTTACTGCTGGCTTCCAAAGAGGCCTGATGGGCACCATCTCTATCCCCCAGTTTCTGTCAACCAATATATGAGGCTCGGGCCTATATGAGGCTCAGGCCATTAGATCAGTTGGTTTGTTGGTTATCCCCTAAATGTTTCAACCTTCACGTTTGACCGCTACTGAATCCTGTTATCCAATGATTATGAGGGATAGCATGTGAAACACTGGCTGGTTTGAAATTGTGCAAACTCCCCCTCTGAAATAGAAAACCAGAGAATTCCTGCTTCTGACAGTGATTTAATGATGACCTCTTCCGACTTTCCCTAACTGCCCCACTAGTCCATGGCATCTCTACCTCTCATAGGCTCCCCCACCTTGCGTGGCCATGCCCTTAACAGGATCTCAGCCCAATTCCAGGCCTTTTCCAATCCTTTGTTCCATGACTCCAGTCAAAACACACAGATTCTAACTCTTCTCCTTCCTGCCCACCACTCCCATCCCTGCCCCCAGCACAGGCAGGAACTGTTGTGTGTTCTACTAGGTTGGAGAGAAAGACCAACAAGTCTGTAGAAACATGTCTCTCCACGGGTGCCTGGGTGGCTCAGGTCATGATCTCAGGGTCCTGGGATAGAGGCCTGTCTTGGGCTCTCTTCCCTGTCTCTCTGCTTCCCCCTCCCTCTCTCTGCCTGCCTCTCTGCCTGCTTGTGATCTCTCTCTCTGTGTCAAATGAATAAATAAAATCTTTTTTTTTTTTTTAAAGAAAGAAAAATGTCTCTCCTTCCCTTATGTGTGTTCTACCTCTGGTGTCAGGGTTGGGGAGTGGGGAGAAAGAGGCAAAGAGGCAGAGTGAGTGCTTAGAGCAAAAAGGCAGTCCTCTTTCTGTGGGCTGTCCCTGCTTCTACAAATTGGCTGGTGGTCAGTTCTTCCTTGTGGCAATATGTCCAAAATATCAGTCTTTTGTGGGAAGTATTTATTGGTTCCTTGGAGGACCCCTCCTCCAGAGCCTCGGTGTGAGATATCCATCTCAAGTTTACCACACTCCCCCAACCCTGGGTCCCTCGCAGAGGAGTCCCTATCCACATCCTCTTGCTTCAGGGACTCCTTATGTGGCCTTCTTGGCAGGTGGGGGTATCAGAAAAAGAAGATCCCACAAGATGGTTCAAGCCGCCTTCAAAGATGCCCATGTAACAGACATGAGCCTCATGCACTCCGGCCTGCCAGATGAATGACGGCAGACTGCCTGATGGCACCTCTTTCAGACCCTCCACCTCTCTCCTGACCCTGTCTTCAAACCACAGCAGATCTGGGCATTTTTCAAACCTGGTGGCTTGATGATTATCAAAAGTGAGGTAATTGCTAGTCCTGGTTTAACTGAGGAGGAAGAGTTTGGGGCACCCCCAATCTTTGTTATTCTCTTGGGGTCTTCCTCTCCCCGTTTTAGAGAGGAGAAACACTCCTCCTTTCCCCAAGACATGGAGAATACAGGACACAACAGCCTCTCTTTACAGATACCTCATTATAAACCCTAAACCCCTTTCTTTCTTCCAGTCCCTTACTACTGGTGGGCGGTGGTGGGAAGGGGCTTGTAAGGCTGCTTCTCTGAGTCTGGACTTTCAATAAGCTCTGGAAGCACACTCTGAACTTAGAATGTGGGGTTAACTGGCTCTTGTCCCAGATTTGGGACTTCAACAGCTTCCCAGAATAAAAAGAAAACCCTCTCGGCATCATGTTCCAGAAGTTTCCCACTCTAAGGTCATATCTCCACTGACCACATGGGGCACCTTTAGAAAGACTAGATGATTCCATGCAAATCCATCCCTAAAATCTGACAGCCCAGGAGAACTCACTCTCCAACCATGGTTTAGGGATGGCATCTGCCCATTCAAAGGACCTAAGCACGTTTATAGGCTCAAGCCGAAAACTCCCCCCTTCCTCGCCAGCATCTCCTCTAACACGCAATCCACCCCTGCCGGTGGACTCACACACACACACACACACACACACACACACACACACACACACATCTGCTCTGAACAACATGTTACCAAACAGTGAAATCACTTCCTCCGCCCTCAGAGTTCCAGTGTCTTTGAAGCACAATATGAAACCGGAGCTCATTTTCTAAAGCCAAATGGACCAAACAGCAAACTGAGGCTATGCTCCTAATTCAATTAGGGTAGAAAGCTATGGTTTTTCCTGGAGATAATTAATTATGTAATTAACTCAACAAATATTTTTGAACCTCTACATTATCACAGATACCCTAGAGGGCACTGATGATACAGCACTAAACAAAATTCTAATTACACAATTATAACAGTGGGTGCCCTCATCCTAGAATTAACCTATCTTTTTTATTGATATTATTATTATTACTATTACTACAACTGTTGCCGCTTTATCTTTCTGAAAATGCCTGCTAGAAAAATCATGGGCATTCACTGCCCACCTCCCCGTCTCCACATAGTGTTCACAAATCTGGTCAACCCTTGATTCCACTTGCTCATGCAAAGCTTCACAAGCCTATGATGTATGACAACATAAACAGAGCCTGCTCCACTTGAAATTTTCAATAAAAATACAGATCTAGGGGCACCTGGGTGGCTCAGTTGGTTAAGCAACTGCCTTCAGCTCAGGTCATGATCCCGGAGACCCGGGATCGAGTCCCACATCGGGCTCCTTGCTTGGCGGGAAGCCTGCTTCTCCCTCTCTCACTCCCCCTGCTTGTGTTCCCTCTCTGGCTGTGTTTCTCTCTGTCAAATAAATAAAAATCTTTAAAAAAAAAAAAAACAGATCTAAGTGATGAATATTTTATCCAGTGAAGAAAACAATTTCAGGGCTGTTTCTAATAACACGTCAAGCCAACAAGAGAGGGAGGGAACTGGAGAGTAATGAGGTGAATAAGCACCAGCACCAGGAGGAGCCAAGGCCCCAGGCAAACCAGAGAGGGAAGAGAGAGAGAGCGAGAGCGAGAGCGAGAGAGAGAGAGAGAGAGAGAGAGAGAGAGACGACAGAGAGATGACAGAGAGAGGACTGAACAGCTCTGAGTCCAGCCCTGTTTGCAGACCAGGAGACCCAGGCCCACAGAGAGGTGCTGAGGGAAGCTCACATGGCAAGAACCTAACCCAGTCGATTCTGAAGGCCTTAAGTGTACCTCTGGTGTCAGGGAAGGGTACTCGGGGATGCTCAGTGAGCATTCAGAAAGCATGCGGATGAAATAGGAAGGAGGCTGTGAAACCCCACGCTGAGTGAGCTGATTCA